>CAUYLG010015121.1:0-56331 GCA_963573385.1 Cacajao melanocephalus | reverse complement strand
GAAGTTTTCCTGGATAATATCCTGAAGAGTATTTTCCAGCTTGGATTCATTCTCTTCGTCACATTCAGGTACACCTATCAAACGTAGATGAGGTCTTTTCACATAGTCCCATATTTCTTGGAGACTTTGTTCATTCCTTTTTGCCCTTTTTTCTCTAATCTTGCCTTCTCGTTTTATTTCATTGAGTTGATGTTCGACCTCTGATATCTTTTCTTCTGCTTGGTCAATTCGGCTGTTGAAACTTGTGCATGCTTTGCAAAGTTCTCGTGTTGTGTTTTTCAGCTCCATCAATTCACTTATATTCCTCTCTAAGTTGTCCATTCTCGTTAGCATTTCGTTAAATCTTCTTTCAAGGTTCTTATTTTCTTTACATTGGGTTAGTACATGTTCTTTTAGCTCACAGAAATTTCTTATTATCCACCTTCTGAAGCCTGATTCTGTCAGTTCATCACACTCATTCTCCGTCGGGCCTTGTTCCCTTGCTGATGAGGAGCTGCGATCTCCTGTAGGAAGAAAGGCATTCTGATTTCGGGTGTTCTTAGCCATTTTGCACTGGTTTCTTCCCATTTTTGTGGATTTATCCACCTGTCGTCTTTGTAATTGCCAACTTTCAGATTGGGTCTGAGTGGACGTCCGGCTTGTTGGTGATTAAGTTTTTTTCTGTTTCTTAGTTTTCCTTTGGCGGACGCCCCTTCCCCACAGAGCTAGGCCTTCCCGGGTTCAGCTGTGCTTACTGTGAAACTCTCAGTCCTCAGCGCTTCCAACTGCTGTTCTCCTTGTGGGGATGGGACCAACCAAGCCCAACTCAAAGGGCACCCAGTCCCGTATACTCCGCACTGAGAAGCACCACACCGGGGCGCTGGCAAAACAGCTGCGCTGGCCAAAAGAGTCGCGCTGGCAACCCATGTGGCTCCTCCGCTGGGTATTTCCCAGTTTGTGGGCAACAGAAATTCGTCTGAAATTGCGGCGTCCACTCGCTCTCTGCACTTTCACTGGGAGCTACAATCCTGAGCTGCTGCTAATCGGCCATCTTGGATCTCTCTCCCTTTTTTTTTTTTTTTTTTTAAGATGGGGTTTCACCATCTTGCCCAGGCTGGTCTTGAACTCCTGGGCTCAGGCAGTCCCCCGCCTCAGCCTCCCAAAGTGCTGGGATTACAGGCATGAGCTACCCTACACAGCCCTTTTCTCTATCTGTTGAGATAATCAAATGAGTTTTCTTTTTTAATCTGTTAATATGATGAATTACCTTTTTGAATGTTAAACAATCTTGCATTGTTGTAATAACCTCACTTGTTTGTAACATATGATCCTTCTTATATATTGTTAAATTTCATTGCTAAATTCTGTTGTAATTTTTATACCGGCTGAGCCAGTGGCTCACACCTGTAATCCCACCACTTTGGGAGGCTGAGGCAGGTGGGTCACTCGAGGTCAGGAGTTTGAGACCAGCCTGGCTGACATGGTGGAACCCTGTCTCTACAAAAGCTAGCTGTGCATGGTGGGGCACACTTGTAGTCCCAGCTACTTGGAAGGCTGAGGCAGGAGAATCACTGGAACCTGGGAGACAGAGGTTGCAGTAAGCTGACATAGCGCCACTGCACTCCAGTCTGGGCAACAGAGCAAGACTCCATCTCAAAAAAAAAATTTTTTTTTTAAAATACATCTATGTTCATGAGGTTTTTTTTGTGGTAGTGTTTTGGTATTGGTATCAATGTAATGCTAGCATCATTAAATGATTTGCAAATAATTCCCTCTTCTTTTCAGTTTTCTGGAAGAGTTTATATAGAATTGGTTTTATTTATTTTTTAGATGTTTGGCACAATTCACCAGTGAAGCCACCTGGACCTCGAGTTTTCTTTTTGGGAATGTTTTTAACAAATTCAACTTACTTTATAGATAACTCCTCAGGTTATTGGTTTCTTTTTGAGTGAGTTTGGTAGTTTGTATCTTTGAAGGACATTATCCATTTTAATTAGGTTGTCAAATATAGTGGCATAAAGTTGTTAAAAATACTTCTTATTAGCTTTTTAGTGTCTGAGGAATCCATAGTGATGTCTCTCTTTCCTGATATTGGTTATATGTGTCTTTTCTCTTGATAAGTCTGGCTAGAGATTTGTCAATATAAAATCCTATTTAAAAATCATCTTTTTTAATTGACTTTCTCCATTGTTTTTCAGTTTTCTATTCCATTAATTTTGCACTGTAATCTTTGCATACTTTGAGTTTGATTTGATCTTCATTTTTTAATGTTAAAGTTGAAGCTGAGGTCATTGATTTGAGATCTTTCAAAATATGGATATTTAGTGCATTAGCTCTGTCTCACAAATTTTGATATGTTGCATTTTCAATTTTATTCAGTTCAAAATACTTTCCAATTTCCTTTTTGGTTTCTTTTTTGATGTAGGGGTTACTTAGAAGCCTGTCGTTTAGTTTCTAAGTATTTTGAGGACCTTTCTGTTATTGATTTCTAATTTAATTTCATTGAATTTATTCCATGGATTTATATGACTTAAATCCTTTTAGGTGCATTGAGATTGGTTTTTATGGTCCAGAATATGACCCAGAATATCTTGGTATATGTTTAGTGTAACTTAGAAAATATATAGTCTGGTATTCTTGAGTGGAGTATTCTCTACATGTCAGGTAGGTCCCATTGATTTATATGGTTGTACACATCTATATGCTTATTAGTTTTCTGTCTATTAATCTGTCAATTTTTTTTTGAGACAGAGTCTCACTCTGTTGCCCAGGATGGAGTGCAGTGGTACAATCATGGTTCATTACAGCCTCAACCTCCTGAACACAAGCAATCCTCCTGCCTCAGCCTCCCAAGTAGCTGGCACTACAGACATGTGCCACCATACCCAGCTAATTTTTGTAATTTTTTGTAGAGACAGGGTTTCACCATGTTGCCCAGGCTGGTCTCAGACTCCTGAACTCAAGCAATCCATCCATCTTAGCCTCCCAGTGTGCACAGATAAGTAATCAGACAGTTTTTGTCCTTTATTTTATTGATATGATGGGGTACAGTGACTGATTTTCAGATGTTAAACCAACCTTGCATTTCTAGGATACATCCTACATGGTCATGATTTCAGTCTTTTGTTTTGTTTTGTTAATTAGAGACGGGGTGGTGTCTCACTATGTTGCCTTTCCTGGGCGCTCCAGCAATTCTTCCACTTCAGCCTCCTGAGAAGCTAAGACTACAGGTGCATAACGTTGTACCTGGCTAGTTTTAGTATTGTTAGGAATTAGTCCATTTCATTTAAGTGGTCTCATTTGTTGGCACACAGTTATTCATTAATATTTCTTGATGATCCTTTTTATTTCTGTAAGGTTGGTAGCAATGTCCCACTTTCCATTCTTGATTTTGGTAACTTGAGACTTTCTTTTTTTTTTTATTGGTCAGGCTAACTAAAAGTTTGTCAATTTTTGCTGATCTTTTCAAAGAAACAACTTTTGGTTTTATTGTTTTTCTATTCTCTTAAGTTTTGCTCTAATATTTTTTATTTCCTTCCTTCTGCTTGCTTTGGATTTAGTTTCCTCTTAGGTGGAAATTTAGGTAATTGATTTGAGATCTTGTTTTTTATTATAAGCATTTACAGTTATAAATTTTTCTCTAAGCCTTATGTTAGCTGCATCCCGTAAGCTTTCATATTTGTATCTTCATTTTTATTTATCTCAAAGTATTTTTTGATTTTCCTATGATTTCTTCATTGACTCATTGGTTATTAACAAGTGTGTTATTTAATTTGCTTTTTTTTTTTTTTTTCTTCAGATGGAATCTCACTCTGTCACCCAGGCTGGAGTGCAGTGGTGCGATCTCAGCTCACTGCAACCTCTGTCTCCTGGGTTCAGGTGATTCTCCTGCCTCAGCCTCCCGGTATCTGGGACTACAGGCACCCACCACCGTGTCTGTCTAATTTTTGTATTTTTAGTAGAGACAGGGTTTCACCATGTTGGCCAGGCTGGTCTTGAACTCCTGAACTACCATACTGCTTGCCTCAGCCTCCCAAAATGCTGGGATTACAGGCATGAGCCACCATGCCCAGCTGATTTAATTTTCATAAATTTGTGAATTTTCCAGATTTTTTCTGTTATTGATTTCTAATTTTATTCCATTGTGGTCAGAGAACATACTTAGTGTGATTTCAATCTTTTTACATTTATTGAGGCTTATTTATTTTTCAAGCATATGGTCTATTGTGAGAATGTGCCATGTGTACTTGAAAAGAATATGGATTCTACTGTTGTTGGGTAGAGTGTTCCATAGATGTCTGTTAGGTATAGTTGTTTTATGGTTTATAGTATTGTTTAAATTAGTTTTTGAGGTTTCTAAAAATGATACCACTGGGTGTGGTGGCTCATGTCTGTAATCCCAGCACTCTGGGAGGCTAAGACAAGAGGACGTTTGGGCCCAGGAGTTCATAACCAGCCTAGGCAACAAAAAGAGTCCTTGTCTCTACCAAAAAAAAAAAAAAAAAAAGCCAGATGTGGTGGTGCAAGCCTGTCCTAGCTATTTGGGAGGCTGAGGTGGGAGGATCACTTGAGCCTGGGATGTTGAGGTTGCAGTGAGCTGTGATCATGCCACTGCACTCCAGCCTGGATGACATAGTGAGACCCTGTCTCAAAAAATAAAAAGAAAAAAAAGAAAGGTACCATACTAAATGTAGCTCTCTCACTGGGTGCCTTGTTATTCTCACCCAGGGCCTTTACATTTGTTGCTCTTTCATCCTAGAACATTCTTTCCCAAGGCAATGCATGATTTTCTCCCTTATTTCAGTCTTATCTCTGTGCATATGTTTTATAAGGACTTTTCCTGACAGATTTCCCAACCCAATGTTTTTCTTTTCATCCTTCTTTATTTTGATTTCTGGCACTTATCACTATGGAAAAAAGTAAAGAGTATATTTATTCGTTTACTTGTTTGTCTCTTTTACTCTTTTGTTCATTGCTGCATCACCTAGTAGGTACTCAAAATGCATCAAGCTTCCAAATGTGAATTTGGAAGTCAGAGCAGAGGTCTTGACTAAAGATAGAAATTTAGGAGTCATTAGCTTAGAGGGAAAATTTAAATTCGTAGCTAGAAGAAATTACCTATGGCTAGAGAGAGGAGATAAAAGAGAAAAGGGACAGGACCTAGCCCTGATGAATCCGGAATCTATGAGAGGCTTGATAGGTAAGGAGGCCTAACAAAGAAAATTGAGAAGGAGCAGAGGAGAGGGCACAGAGGTAGAAGCATCATGATTCTTCTAGTGTAGGAGTTGCCTGTACTAGAAATAAAGAACTAGGCCAGGCACTGTGGCTCACACCTGTAATTCTAGCACTTTAGGAGGCCGAGGCGGGCGGATCACTTGAGGTCAGGAGTTTGAGACCAACCTGGCCAACATGGTGAACCCTATCTCTACTGAAAATACAAAATTTTAAAAATAATAATAATAAAAATAAAAATACAAAATTAGCCAGGCATGATGGCCCATGTTTGTGATCCCAGCTACTTGGGAGGCTGAGGCAGTAGAATCACTTGAACCCGGGAAGCAGAGGTTGTAGTGAGCTGAGATAGCGCCATTGCGCTCTAGCCTGGGCAGCAGAGCCAGACTTTGTCTCAATAAAATAACATAAATAAAAATACAAAAATTAGTCTTGGGGGGAGGTGGGCGGGTGGTGGCACATGCCTGTAATCCCAACTACTTGGAAGGCTGAGGCAGGAGAATCACTTGAACCCAGGAGTGGAGGTTGCAGTGATCTGAGATTGTGCCACTCCACTCCAGCCTGGGTACCAGAGGGAGGCTCTGTCTCAAAAAAAAATAAAAATTAAAAATAATTAAAAGAGTAGGAGGTTGCTGGGCACGGTAGCTCACGCCTGTAATCCCAGCACTTTGGGAAGCTGAGGTGGGCGGATCACCTGAGGTCAGGAGTTCGAGACCAGCCTGACCAATATGGTGAAACTCCATCTTTAAAAAAAAGAAAAAAAAAAGAGTAGCAGGTGCCGTTGAAGCCAATAAAAATGGAGCAGCCAACTCAATGGAAGCAGATGTGAGGTTCAGAACGATAATGTGGCTAAAGAAGTGACTGTTAGATGCAACAACGTGAAGGTTGTCGATAGCCTTGACCAGAGCACAAGAGTGGTGTAGGCAGAAGCCAGGCTGGCTTATGTATACTGAAGAGTGTGTAGGCCATGAAGAAATGGTGATGCTGCTTCAGTTTATAAAATAATAATTATCCAATTAAGCCTTTTTATAAAATCTGCACGTTGAATCTAGTTTAATAAGTATCCCTCTCTTCTTTTTGGCTTTCTCGGTGTTTAAATACTCCCATATTTGGAAAGTGTCTAGTGATTCTTTAAAAATTGAAAATAAGTAGATGTTGAGTGTTATCTAAGCCAAATGATCCTGGGATCTTCCCACATCAGCTTCTGGGAACTGGGAAACTTCTAACTAGCTAGACAGAACTAAAGTACCATCTTCATCATCTCTTCATGACCTAGCACTTACATTCTTTGCAATAAGTTGACATTTCTTTTCATATAAGTGTATAGAAAAGAAGTAGCTTGCTCTTTTTTTTTTTTTCCAGAGAAAAGACAGAGTCTCACTCTGTTACCCAGGCTGGAATGCAGTGGCATGATCACAGCTCACTGTAGCCTCGTAGCCTCGACCTCCTGGGCTCAACTGATCCTTCCACCTCAGCCTCCTAAGTAGGTGGGACTACAGGCACACATTACCACACCTCGGTCATTATTGTATTTTTTTGTAGAGACAGGGTTTTACCATGTTGCCCAAACTGGTTTTAAACTGCTAGACTCAAGTGATTCACCCACATTGGCCTCTCAAAGTGTTTGGATTACAGGTGTGAGCCACCATGTCTGGCCGCTGAAGTAGCTGTTTCTGTTTATGGAAGTAGTTTTCTGCTATCATTTATTTTTAATGTCTTGTCCTTGGACTATATGAAGACGTTTATCACCTTAATTATCAGCATAATGGCTACCAAAAACTTAAAACATTGACACAGCAGAATAGAGATTTGAGAAATAGACCTATGCACATATGTAATTGGTATTTCAACCAAGATACAAAATAATCAAATAGGCAAAGTATAGTCTTTTCAACAAATTGTGCTGGAGCAATTGGAAATCCATATGTTAAAAAATAAAAGTACTTCAACCCATACCTTACATTATATATGAAAATTAACACAAAATGGATCATAGCTCCAAATCTACAACTTTAAACCATAAAACACCCAAAGAAAGGCCAGGCACGGTGGCTCGTGCCTGTAATCCCAACATTTTGGGAGGCCGAGGCCAGTGGATCACCTGAGGTCAAGAGTTTGAGATCAGGCTGGCCAACATGTTGAAACCCCATCTCTACTAAAAATATAAAAATTAGCCAGACGTGGTGGCGGGTGCCTGTAATCCCAGCTACTCAGGAGGCTGAGACAAGGAGAATCACTTGAATCTGGGAGGCAGAGGTTGCAGTGAGCCGAGATCGTGCCACTGCACCCCAACCTGGGTAACAGAGTAAGACTCTGTCTCAAAAAAAAAAAAAAAAATCCAAAGAAAACAGGAGAAAATTTTTGTGACCTTGAGTTGGGCAAAAATTTATTGGATACTATGCTTAAAGATGGATACAGACCAGGTGTGGTGGCTCACGCCTGTAAACCCAGCACTTTGGGAGGCCAAGACAGATGGATCACTTAAGCCCAGGAGTTCGAGACTAGCCTGGGCAACATGGCGAAACCCCGTCACTACAAAAAATACAGAAATTAGATGGGCATGGTGATGTACCCCTCTAGTCCCAGTTACTCTGGAGGCTGAGTTGGGAGGATCACTTGAACCTGAGAGGCAGAGGCTGTAGTGAGCTAAGATTCCGCCACTGCACTCCAACCAGGGTGACAGAGCGAGATCCTACCTCAAAAAAAAAAGGCCGGGTGCAGTGGCTCACACCTGTAATCCTAGCACTTTAGGAGGCCGAGGTGGGCAGATCACAAGGTCAGGAAATCGAGACAGACCATCCTGGCCAATATGGTAAAACCCTATCTCTACTAAAAATACAAAAATTAGCTGGGCGTGGTGGCATGAGCCTGTAATCTCAGCTACTTGGAGACTGAGGCAGGAGAATCACTTGAACCAGGGAGTCGGAGGTTGCAATGAGCTGAGATTGTGTCACTGCATTCCAGCCTGGACAGAGTGAGACTCTGTCTCAAAAAATAAAGGATAAGTTTCAATTAGCTAATTAATTGCAAACTCTTAGTAATATGGCTCTTAGCATAATTATTATGGTGTGTTCTAGAGAAGCTCTTAAAATCCTTATCTAGCTTTCCCCTGCCTTCTCGGAAAAACTGAAGTTATATGAAGTCATGTCTGTCATGGAGACCAGGCATCCTGCTCCTCAGCGCCTCACCACATCTCCTTTCCTACCCTACCTTTGGTTTATCCATTCATGCATCACTGGCTTCCTGTCCTTGACTGCATCTCTCAGCTTCTTCCTTTTTGGCTTTGGCTCCTGCTACTGCATAATTATTTCTCCATCTTCCAAGTTAGGCTACCAAGAGAGAGAACCTGATTGGCCTAGATTATTTTTCCTTATTCTAGACCACTAAATAGATGTATTCAACCAACAATATAGTCCAGTCATCATTGGCTAGGGGATGGGATGGATGGGGGCATAGGGCAATGTTTGGGAGGAGTCTAACGGGAAAGGTATAGAATATTGGCATGTGTAATGTGGACTGTACCATCAGCTGGCACCACAAGCAAGAGATAGAACCATGTGTGTGGTAAACAGCATAAAATCCATAGTTGTTATAATGTAAAATGTTGTTATTCCTATTTTCTTCTTCCAGAAACCATTGATGATCAAGCTGCCTTCCAGTTACGGCTCTCTTATTTTATTGCCCCCTCCTAAATCAATCCTTAACAGGTAGTGAGATAAGGATTTAGAGAAGGAGCTTTTGCCTATTCTCTAGGTCAAAGGTAGAGATCTCAAGGTATGTGGGACCAGAGGATAGGATTGTAGATTAGTTGGAAGTTGTTATCAGAGGTCATTTGATAGATCCTCTTGACCCTGGATGTAGCACCCAAACCATGCCTTTCAAATAAACAGTAGTCTATATGTCCTCTTATACTTTAGTCTGTTCCTGTGTAAGCAATTCTCACAGCTAGTTTTTCATGATATTTGAGCCATTTTTTTCCCTGATGGGCTTCATTGGTACTATAGGATTCATAATATCAATCCTATAATGGTCACCATGCTATTTGCTTTTAATGTGTCCTTTTTTCTTGCATGATGCTTCTTTTGCTATTTTTCTTCTTGGCTTTTCATCTTTAGGTTTGTTGAGGTCCTTAAATCCTTATTGTCAAGTCCTAGAATCCCAGAGACAAAATGGACTTATGTTTGTTTGGGTTTTTTTGGTCACATAACTGGAGGGTCTGAGCTTGTGTTTGCTTTCTGCTACAAGAACTGGTACATCTAACACAGTCAGCTGCAGAATTTGGTTTGGCTAGTTAAAATGTCCATGGAGATGGAATATCAAGCAGTCCAAGTAGAAAGATGTGAATGGGCCTATGAAGACAGGTTGCTTCTCAAACTTGAGAAACTACCTGGACATCTTGTTAAAATACAGATTTTGATTCAATAGGTCTTGGGTATGGCCTAACATCTGGAAATCTGCATTTCAAAGAAGCTCCCAGGAAATGTTGATGTTGCTGGTCCTCAGACACACTTGGAAGAGTAAGAACTGAGGGGTTTAATATTTCCAAACAGGCCTCAGTGAACAGAAGCTGCCTATATCGCTCCCCCTCCATGCCAGAGAACTTGAATAGGCTAAGACTGAAGCAGGTGGACAAATGCAAGGACAACGCAATGCCAGATAAAGTTAAAAAAAAGTATTTTTCTGGCCAAGGAAAGCTCAGGAAGGTAAGAACTTTTTAAAATGAAAATCTGACGCCGGGCGTGGTGGCTCACACCTGTAATCCAAGCACTTTGGAGGCCAAGGCGGGCGGATCACCTGAGGTCGGGAGTTCAAGACCAGCCTGACCAACATGGTGAAACCCTGTCTTAAAAAAAAAGAAAAAAAAAGAATCTATTCATCTCATGTCTTTGCTTTTCTGGTGTGAGGATTGCTTTAGTATGCCTTTTTTGTCTTCCTCCTCTTTACGTTTACTTTTTCCTCTTCGTTCTTAACATCTTTCAGTCTTTTCTACATCTGTATCCACATTTGAAATATGTATGTAACATAGATATATAAAGTATATCTATATTTGTACTTTCAGAAATGTTGTCATCGGCTGGGTGTGGTGGCTCAGGCCTGTAATCCTAGCACTTTGGGAAGCCAAGGCCGGGGGGATTGCCTGAGCTCAGGAGTTTGAGACCAGCCTAGGCAACACGGTGAAACCCTGTCTTACTAAAATACAAAAAATCAGCTGAGCATGTGCCTGTAGTCCCAGCTATTTGGGAGGTTGAGGTGGGACATTCGCTTGAACCCAGGAGGCAGAGGTTGCAGTGAGCCAAGATTGCGCCACTGCACTCCAGCCTGGACAACAGAGCAAGACTCAGTCTCAAGAAAAAAAAGAAATTTTGTCATCATACTGTCTTCCCAACCCTTTTTCTTCAGATCTGAAAGAATATAAGGGAACTTTGGTATGGATGTTTTACTGCTGTGTCACATGCAGTCTGACAGAGACAACATCATATAGCAGATTGGTTTTGTGGAAAGCAACTTCTAAAAAAGTTAGCCTTTGTTTTTTACTGTCTCCAACTTTTAAAAAATTCTAAATAGATAGGAGGATCACTTAAGGCCAGAAATTCAAGACCAGCCTGGTCAATATAGCATGACCCCCTCTCTAATAAAAAATAATAAAAGAAAAAAATAAAATTCTAAATATCTTTGGATATTTTAGGAAATCAACATATTTATTTATTTTCTCCTAAGATGGGGTCTCACTCTGTCACACAGGCTGGAGTGCAGTGGCATGATCTCAGCTCACTGCAGCCTCAACCTCCCGAACTCAAGCGATCCTCCCACCTCAGCCCTCCAAGTAGCTGGGACTACAGGCATGTGCCACCACGCCTGGCTAATTTTTGTATTTTTTGTGGAGGTGGGTTTTCACTATGTTTTCCAGACTGGTCTTGAACTTTTGGGTTCAAGCAGTCCTCTCACCTTCTCCTCCCAAAGTAGTGGGATACCTATTTATTTATTTATTATTTTAGAGGCAGAGTCTCACTCTGTCACCCAGGCTGGAGTGCAATGGTGTGATCGTAGCTCACTACAGCCTTGGCCTCCTGGGCTCAAGTGATCCTCCCACGTCAGCCTCCCAAGTAGCTAGAATTACAGGTGTGCGCCACCATGCCCCGCTCCATCCACTGGTTTTAAAACCTTTAACATGAGGATTGGGTGTGGGGTGGGAATCTTGTCATCTTCAGGGCTTACATTTAAAGAAGACAGTCTCTCTGTGTAACATTAATATCACTGAGATGCTAGAGGAAGATTCTAACCAGGGGCATCTGATTGGTGATTTTTCCAAGGTAAGTTTGGTTACACCCATCCTGTATTTCAATGAGTCATTTTGGATCTGAATCTTCTCTGTGTGCGTAGAATGCTCAATGTAATTACACATCTTCACCAAGTACTCTTTGATAACCTGACAGTGCTCTAGTGGTAGATCCAGGCCCTAGGCCTTTCCAGAGAGAAAGTATTTCTTATTCTCTGGGAAAATCTAGAACAAAGGGAAAAACATGAGACTTTTACCTTTTTTCTATTTAAAAACATATTTTGAAATTATGTAAATAATACTTGGTTGTTACAGAAAAAAGTAGAAATGAAGAAATTTATCCCAGACTTTATTAATCAGGGTAATTATTGCTTGGGATATATATATATATTTTTTCCCCATTGCCTGTGTAATTGCAGAAGGTATATATTCTTATACATTTTTTTCTGTGTTTTTACAAACACATACAAAAAAAAAATACAGTTTTTGCTTTTCCACAAAAATAGTTTATATTGTTTTGTTATCTGTACTCTCATTTAATAATTATATCAGGAGCATCTGAGCATCGTTTTTCTTTTCTTTTTTTTTTTTTTTTTTTTTGAGATGGAGTCTTGCTCTGTCACCCAGGCTAGAGTGCAATGGTGCGATCTCAGCTCACTGCAACCTCCGCCTCCCGGTTCAAGTGATTCTCCTGCCTCAGCCTGCCAAGCAGCTGGGACTACAGGTGTGCACCACCATGCCCAACTAATTTTTTATATTTTTAGTAGGAACAGGGTTTCACCATATTGGCCAGGCTGGTCTTGAACCCCTGACCTTGTGATCTACCCGCCTCAGCCTCCCAAAGTGCTGGGATTACAGATTTGAGCTACCGCGCCTAGCCTCTTTTTTCATATTAATAAGCAGTTATGCTTCATCCTTTCTTTCTTTTTTAAGAGTCAAGGTCTTGCTCTGTTGCCCAGGCTGAAGTACATTGGCATGATCATAGCTCACTTCAGCCTCCAGCTCCTGGCCTCAAGAAATTATCTCTCTCCTTGGCCTCCCAAAGCACTGGGATTACAGGAATGAGATGCCACGCCCAGCCCATTTCAAAATTTTTAATAACTCCATATTATTTCATTGTTTTGGCTGCTCATAATTTCTTCATAAATCCCTTCTTGTAAGATATTTAGTTTTACAATTTTTTTCTTATGAATGATACCAAGATGAACATATTTGTAGAAAAATCTAAAACTTTATACACATCCTCGATGAGTTCTTTAGGATTAGTACTTAGAAATGGACTTGATGTATATGCACTTTGTAGAGACCACTGATTTTTTTGAAGGCCTCTGAGGTTTTAAGAGTCATTTGGAAAGAAGGACAAAATGAGGGTCTTTGATCTCAAACTTGGGTGTGGAATACTTGCTGTTATTTCAGCTCTTGTGTATTTCTAGGTATGTGCACTGCCAACCGTGTCAGGGAAACACCAAGATCTGAAGTATGTCAACCCAGAAACAGTAAGCAGATTTCTGGAGATGGTAACTGGTTACATAAGCTACCATCTGGTCTGTTCTGTCCCTAAAATCCCCGTTTCCATTTGTATTTCTTTCACTGTGTTCACTCACATAGGCTCCTTATTCAACTGAAGCTATATTAAAGGACTCCTTTTCCCCCTGTTCTTCTTTCTCCTTCATTTTTAGTTAAACAAATGATATGTAATTATTGTAAAAAGAAAAGAGGGAGGGGTCAGGCATGGTGGCTCATGCCTGTAATCCCGGCACTTTGGGTGGCCAAGGCAGGTGGATCACTTGAGGCCAGGAGTTCAAGACCACCCCAGCCAACATGGCAAAACCCCATGTCTACTAAAAATACAAAAAAATTAGCCAGACATGGTAGGGTGCACCTGTAATCTCAGCTAATCAGGAGACTGAGGCAGGGGAATCATTTGAACCTGGGGAGCGGATGTCACAGTAAGCCAAGATTGCGCCATTGCACTCTAGCCTGGACAACAAGAGTGAAACTCCATCTCAAAAAAAAAAAAAAGAAAGAAAGAAAGAAGAAGAAAAAAAGAAATGGGATCATGATGAACGTGTAGTATTGAAATTTGCTTAGGAAGACATAGACATCTTTCTATATCAATAATAAGATATCTATATCATCATTTTAATGCCTATATAATGCTCTATTCTACTGGCATGTACAATTTACTTTACCAAACCCCTATTATTGAATATTGAAGTTATTTCTAATATTTTGATAATATAAAACAGTGCTGAGATTAATCTCATTGTGCCTACATTTTTGTGTACTTTTCCTGTTTACTTGTTAGAAATTGCTGGGTCAAAATGTAATTACATTTATTTGTTTATGCATTTACAAAGTTCCCTCCAGAAAAGCTGAACCAATTTACACTTTTACAAGTTGCTTCAGTTTCTTCCTCTAGGTATAAAGCTTTTCCTTCTACAGCCTTTCCTGAAAGACTTACTTTCTTCCTTTATGATGGTGGGTAGGGAACCATTTTGCATCTCTTCCTGCAATTTTGAGATCTCTAGCTGCTACCTCTGCCACCGCAGAAGTCCTTGGACGTCTCCTGAGAGGCTGATTCCAGCCACGCCTGTCCCCAGAGGGGTAGCCTGAATATAGTTTTCCTTCCTTGGTGTCTTGGCAATGCCAGCTATTTTGGTTCTCTAAAAGGGCCACTTCCTGTTTCATTCTCTTTTGTGGGTAGGGCCGAACCACTGTCACATGTCAAATATGGGATGACTTTGGAGGTTGGACATACAATGGAATCCCAGGTGACTAACAGGAATATGCTTGTAAGGAACTGTGTAATTGGCCCTTCTTTCCCTCAGAGTGGCAGTGAGCAGAGTATTCAGTCATTGTTTCTGTGCAGGTGGCTGCCTTACTGCTGGGGAAGTTCCAGGGTCTGATTGAGAAGTTTTATGTCATTGATTGTCGCTATCCATATGAGTATGTGGGAGGACACATCCAGGTGAGACCACATTCTGGCCATTAGTAGGGGAGGGCTGGAGATAGCTCTTTATTGAGAAGAGTCTGTGGACAAAGGGGCCTATGAACTCTAGAATTGGGACAAATATTACATATTTGAAGCACATCAAGGCTGAGGTCCTCCTTGTTTTAATTCTGTATACCTTAAGCAGCTTACTTTCCCTTTCTCTCTTAGACTAATATCCCTAATAGCCTAATATCCCTAAAATCCCTAATAGCCCTTGGCTCCTACCTAGAAATAAAAACATTAATCCAAGAACTGAAGCACTTTGCAAACACTATTCATGAACATTCCTCACAGTGATCCCTGTTCTTCCAGTGGTTCAGTTCTGTGAACATTTATTGAGCATCTACTACATACCACCCTCTATGGCAGGCGTTCAGGGTATATACAGAGATAGACCCCTGTCTTAAAGATGCTTATAGTCTAGCTTTTCTGGTCCAAATATCCCAGGTTGGTATCCTAGTCATTTCTAAGTAATGGCACTGTCCATAAGCCCTTGAGGAAATACTTATTAAAATTATTTTTCTACAGGGAGCCTTAAACTTGTATAGTCAGGAAGAACTGTTTAACTTCTTTCTAAAGAAGCCCATTGTCCCTTTGGACACCCAGAAGAGAATAATCATCGTGTTCCACTGTGAATTCTCCTCAGAGAGGGGCCCCCGAATGTGAGTGTCTAAATGGGGTAGGGCAGGTGATAGAAATGGATTTTGAGTTGGACTTCCCAGACTAGTTCAGACAGAGACTGACTGGATTCTGTAGTTAGAAGAATGTTAGGGAGGTTGAAGGAAGACATTCGAAAATTCAAAAGTTTTAAGCAATAAAGGAAAAGGGATTGAGAATGAGGCCACAGTGAGGAAAGGAGGAAGGGTGGTGCTACTTGGACCTTGTTTTGCAAACACAGTGAGATTGGAAGGTCCTGTTTGGGATTAGCAGGATCCCAGTGAATGGCCCCTGGAATCCTGACCTTCTTTCTTTCCACCCACCCATCTCTGGGTTCTCTCTAAAGGTGCCGTTCTCTGCGAGAAGAGGACAGGTCTCTGAACCAGTATCCTGCATTGTACTACCCAGAGCTATATATCCTTAAAGGCGGCTACAGAGACTTCTTTCCAGAATACATGGTAAAGGGTGGGGCATGCGGGGAGCCAACTTTAGCACCCAATTACCAGGGCCTGCAAAGCCCTCAGAGAAGAAACTGCTGCTCTTCCTTAACCACTGCCAGCAGCAGCGTCTCTATTATCCTTCGTAGGCAGAGTTCAGGAGTCTAGAGATCCCTTACTCTGTCCCTTACCTTTCAGGAGCTGTGTGAACCACAGAGCTATTGCCCTATGCATCACCAGGACCACAAGGCTGAGTTGCTGAGGTGTCGAAGCCAGAGCAAAATGCAAGAAGGGGAGCGGCAGCTGCGAGAGCAAATTGCCCTTCTGGTGAAGGACATGAGCCCATGATAGCAGACCAGCCACTGGCTGCTAACAGGTCATCCAAAGACACTGGAGAAACCCTGAGCAGAAAGAGGCCTTCTGGATGGCCAAACCCAAGATTGTTAAAAGACGTCTGTAAACCAACAGGCTGCCAACCTGTTGAAATGCCAGGCCTGGGAATGGACCAGGTTTCAGCAACGCTGAAACATGGCGGTAGAGTCCTGGAGCTGGCTGTATAAGGCAGCCTTGAGTTGCATAGAGATTTGTGTTGGTTCAGAGAACTTTGGCATTTCTCTTCCAAACTCCTCATATCCTCTCACAAGCCAGCCAACTCTTTCTCTCTCTGGGCTTCTGGCTGTTCAAAAGAGTTATCTGCCTTCTTTCTTTGTATTTTCCTTCATTGTTTCCCCCCTCCCTTTTTTAAAAATGGAAAAATAAACATTGCAGAGTGAGAGATATGATTGTGAGCCTAGCCTACTCCTAGAAGAGCTGTATATGGAGATCACCAAGTTAGATTCCTTCAGACATACTATCTTTATTCATAGCTGGGGCCAACATGCTTTTCTCCAAACCAGTAATTCTTAGGTTGGGCATGGTGGCTCATACCTGTAATCCTAACACTGGGAGGCCAAGGCGGGTGGATCACTTGAGGTCATGAGTTCGAGACCAGCCTGGCCAACATGGTGAGACCCCATCTCTACTAAAAATACAAACATTAGCTGGGCATGGTGGTGTGTGCCTGTAGTCCCTGCTACTCAGGAGGCTGAGGCAGGAGAATCACTTGAACCCAGGAGGTGGAGGTTGCGGTGAGCCGAGGCCGTGCCATTGCACTCCAGCCCAGGTAACAAGAGTGAAACTCCATCTCAAAAAAAAAAAAAAGAATAGGCTTTTATCTGCAGTGAGGTGTGGCCCTACTTGGTCTTGGGTGGCAGTGAAATTGACCAAACATTGTCATTCTTTGGTATTAACCTAGTAGTACTGATAGCCCAGAACTGAAAAGGACAAAGCCCTCTACAGCCTAGGCTGAGACAGAATAAAGACAAATATACTATCTTCCCAGGTTTTGGAACAGAGAGACTTTTTTGCAGAGAGACTTTTTAAAGTGAGTAGGAGGGAAGGGGAGTTGTAGCCATAGGGCAGCCCACGCACGTGCCTGAGTGGCTGGACTGGTTCTTTAATTTTTTTATTTGGCAAGGTTTGCACATCCTCTTGCCCTAGAGTGCTTCATGCATGCTTCACAGCAGAGGGCACTGCTGTATTCTCCAAGCCATTCGGCTGAAGCCTGTAGCATCCACTCCTAGCTACTGCCTGTCTAAAAAAGGAAGCTGCCTCCGTGGCCTTCTCCCTAAACCCTTGAGCTCACAGCCCAGAAGGTCTTGGGGAAAGAGGAAAGCTGCTGCTACATTCGGTGGAGATGGCCAAAGGAAAGATGCGGCTCCTCCGCCCCACCCACACGTGCCCCTGTAGGAATTCCAAGTTCCAACATGGGAAGAGATTGATGTGCCCACGTGTTAGTAGTCTTAAGTGGAAATTGTGAGTTGTAAAACAAAAAACTAAGGCTTAATTATCTTCTTTATGGAAAACTGTATTTTCCCCAAAGTCTACGTTTTTTGGTATGATTTTTGAGAGACGGGGTCTCGCTGTGTTGCCCAGGCTGGATTGCAGTGGCTATTCACAAGCACGATCCCACTACTGATCAGCACAGGAGTTTTGACCTGCTCCATTTCCAACCTGGGCCATTTCACCCCTCCTTAGGCAACCTGGTGGTCCCCCGCTCCAGGGAGGTCACCATATTGATGCCGAACTTAGTGCAGGCACCTGATCTGCATAGCGCACTACAGCCCAAAACTCATGGGCTCAAGTGATCCTCCCACCTCAGCCTCCTGAATAGCTGGGGACTACAGGCACGCACCACTGAGCCTGGCGGCATGATTTCTTATAATATCCTCTCACTGTATAGGAACTATATGATTTGATTCATGTTATTTTCAGGAATAACAATAGTAGCTGACATTTTTCAGGTGCTTACTACATACAAGACTATCTCTAAACTCATATATATACACACTGATTTAATTTCCACAACAAGCCCATGAGACAGGTACTCATTATTATGTGCATTTCTTTATGATGATAAATTGAGGAACAGAGGGATTAAGTAACTTTTTTTTTTTTGAGATAGGTAGGGTCTCACTTGTTGCCAAGGCTGGAGTGCAATGGCATGGTCTCAGCTCGCTGCCACCTCCATCTCCCAGACTCAGGCAATCCTCTCACCTCTGCATCCTGAGTTGCTGGGATCACAGGCATGTGCCACCATGCCTGGATAATAGAATTTTTGTATTTTTTTTCTAATTTTAATTTTTTTTTTTTGAGATGAAGTCTCGATTTGGCTTACTACAACTTCCATCTCCTGGGTTCAAGCGATTCTCCTGCCTCAGCCTCCCAAGTACTTGGGACTCCAGGTGCATGCCACCATGCCTGGCTGATTTTTTGTATTTTTAGTAGAGATGGGGTTTCACTGTGTTAGCTGGGATGGTCTCTCTGACCTTGTGATCCACTTGCCGCGGCCTCCCAAAGTGCCGGGATTATAGGTGTGAGCCACCATGCCTGGCCTTTTTTTTTTTCTTTTTTTTTGTAGAGACGGGGTTTTGCCATGTTGCCCAGGCTGGTCTCGAAATCCTGGGCTCAAGTAATTTGCCCACCTTGATCTCCCAAAGTGCTGAGATTACAGGTATGAGCCACTGCGCCCAGCCTAGTAACTTGTTTAAAATCACAAAGCTAATTAATGGTGGAGTAGGGATTTGATCCAAGATAGTATGGCTCCAGAGCCTGTCCACTTCATGGATTTTGCTGTTACCAAACCTTCATCAAAGAACAGTGTGCCAAGGCAGGCGCAGTGGCTCAAGTCTGTAATCCTAGCACTTTAAGAGGCCAAAATGGGAGGATCCCTTGAGACCAGGAGTTTAAGACCAGCCTGGACAACATAGCATCTCTATAGAATAAGAATAACCTTAGCTGGGGCCGGGCACAGTGGCTGACACCTGTAATCCCAGCACTTTGGGAGGCTGAGGCAGGTGGATCACGAGGTCAGGAGTTCAAAACCAGCCTGGCCAACATAATAAAACTCTGTCCCTACTAAAAATATTTTAAAAATTAGCCAGGTGTGGTGTCCCATGGCTGTAATCCCAGCTATTTGGGAGGCCAAGGCAGGAGAATTGCTTGAACCTGGGAGGCAGAGGTTGCAGTGAACCGAGACCATGCCATTGCACTCCAGCCTGGGTGACAGACACTCTGTTTCAAAAGAAAAAATAATAAACTTAGCTGGGCATGGTGGTGTGCACTTGTAGCTACTTGTGGGGCTCAGGCAGGAGAATGTCTTGAGCCCAGGAAGTTGACGTTGCATTGAGCTATGATCCAGCCACTGTCCTCTAGCCTGGATAACAGCAAGACTCTGTCTTAAAAAAAAAAAAAAAGTATGCCTTTCCAGAGTTGGCACTGCTTTTTTACTGTTTCGGGTGTTAAATATAGAAGAGCCTCAGTGGTAAGTTCTTGAGAATTTGGGGCCATAAGGGTTGCTTGGACTTGAGAGATAAAGAGCAGGCACTAAAACCCCAGCCTAGAGACCTCAGTATGAGGCTGTGTAGGGGGCGTGCTCAGCATTCGTGCCCTTGCACTGACTGGTATTTATTCATCAGGAAGGCAACATTGAACAGAAATTTTTTGATCTAAAAACTGCTTCTCCAGGCCAGGTGCAGTGACTCATGCCTGTAATCCCAGCACTTTGGGAGGTCAAGGAGGGTGGATCACCTGAGGTCAAGAGTTTGAGACCAGCCTGGGCAATATAGTAAGACCTCTATCTCTACAGAAAATTTAAGAAATTAGCCAGGCACAGTGGCACGTGTCTGTAGGCCCAGCTATTCAGGAGGCTGAGGTGGGAGGATCGCTTGAGTCTGGGAGGTGCAGGTTGCAGTGAGCTGAGACTGTACCACTGTACTCCAGCCTGGGTGACAGAGCGAGACTCTGTCTCAAAAAATATACATTTAAAAATTTTTTTTGAAATTGCTTCTTGTCAATCTCAGCTCAGGACCTGGCTGACCTCTGACATACAGAAGGGAATATATTAGGCCATTCTTTCATTGCTATAAAGAAATAACTGAGACTGGGCTCACACCTGTAATCCTAACACTGGAAGACCAAAGCTGGAGGATCACTTGAGCCTGGGAGTTCAAGACCATCTGGGCAACATGGTGAAACCCTGTCTCTACAAAAAAAAATTTTTTTTTTTGAGATGGAGTCTCGCTCTGTCACCAGGCTGGAGTGCAGTGGCACAATCTCGGCTCACCGCAGCCTCCACTTCCCAGGTTCAAGCTATTCCCCTCCTCAACCTCTCAAGTAGCTGGGATTATAGGCATGCACCACCAGCCTCAGCTTATTTTTTGTATTTTAGTAGAGACAGGGTTTCACTATGTTGGCCAGGATGGTCTCGATCTCCTGACCTCGTGATCCGCCCACCTCGGCCTCCCAAAGTGCTGGGATTACAGGTGTGAGCTGCTGCGCCTGGCCAAATTTTTTTTTTTTAAGACGGAGTTTCACTCTTGTTGCCCAGGCTGGAGTGCAATGGTACAATCTTGGCTCACTGCAACCTCTGCCTCCCAAGTTCAAGCAATTCTCCTGCCTCACCCTCCCGAGTAGCTGGGATTACAGGCACCTGCCACCATGCCT
This sequence comes from Cacajao melanocephalus, assembly GCA_963573385.1. Lineage (NCBI taxonomy): Eukaryota > Metazoa > Chordata > Mammalia > Primates > Pitheciidae > Cacajao > Cacajao melanocephalus. The sequence goes on along the minus strand of CAUYLG010015121.1, from coordinate 35,711 downwards.
TGCTAAATTTTTTGTATTTTTAGTAGAGATGGGGTCTCACCATGTTGGTCAGGCTAGTCTCAAACTCCTGACTTCAGATGATCCACCTGCCTCGGATTACAAGTGTGAGCCACTGTGCCTGGCCCTCTATGAAGAATTTTTAAAAATTAACCAGATGTGGCATCTGTAGTCCTAGCTATTTGAGAGGCTGAAGTGGCAGAATCACTTGAGCACGTGAAGTCGAGGCTGTGGTGAGCCATGATTGCACCACTGCGATCCAGCCTGGGCAACAAAGTGAGACCCTATCTCAAAAAAAAAAGAAAAACAGAAAGAAAGAAAGGTATCTAAGACTGGGTAATTTTTTTTTTTTTGAGACAGGGTCTCATTCGGTCACCCAGGGTAGAGTACAGTGGCATGATCTTGGCTCACTGCAACCTCTGCCTTAGCCTCCCAAGTAGCTGGGACTGCAGGCCCACAACACTGTGCCCAGCTGACCACCATGCTTACCTGAGAGACTGAGCAATTTATAAAGAAAAGAGGCTTACTTAGCTCATGGTTCTGCAGGCTTTACAGGAAGCATGGTGTTGACATCTGCTCAGCTTCTGGGTAGGCCTCCAGAAGCTTACAATCATGGCAAAAGGAGAAGGAGAAGCGGACATGTCACATGTTCAGAGCAGGAGCAAGAGAGGGAGGGAGTGACGGGAGGAGGTGCCACACACTTTAAAATGACTAGATCTCTTGTGAACTCAGTGACAGCTCACTTATCCCCAAGAGGATGGCCCAAGCCATTCATGAAGGATCCACCCCCAAGATCCAGACACCTCCCACCAGGCCTCACCTCAAACATTAGGGATTACATTTCATCATGAGATTTGGATGGGAACAAATAACCACGGATATATCAAGATGGAATATTTCCCTTTCTCTATCAGGAGTATAAAGTAGGAGGCATGGGGGATTCTCTCCCCATTCTGTTCAGGCATAGGTTAAGGAAACACCAATTCCTTTAAACATATGCATCTGGAGTTGTCAATTCTGAGTATCACAGGTATTGAAATATGACACAGTCCCTGCCCTCAAGAAATTAACAAGGTAGAAAAGTAGAAAATGGTTCTTTTTGTTTCCATCCCTATAAGCACTCTGGTCCAGTAGTATATTTAGCAAAAGGAACAAAAATTGCCTCTTCCAGCTCCAAATCAGAAGGTCAGGTGGTGGGGGCTGGCCAAGTTCACAGAATAATTAACTCCCACATGCTACCTGGGATGATATTTATTCAGTCCTTGCTATATGCCAGGTATAATGCTACACGTTTTTTTTTTTTTTTTTTTTTGAGTCGGATTCTTACTCTGTCGCCCAGGCTGGAGTGCAATGGCACAATCTCGGCTCACTGCAACCTCTGCCTCCCGGGTTCAAGCAATTCTCCTGCCTCAGCCTCCCAAGTAGCAGAGATTACAGGCACCCACCACCACGCCTGGCTATTTTTGTATTTTCAGTAGAGACAGGGTTTCACCATATTGGCCAGGCTGGTCTTTTGGGCAGGCTGGTCTCAAACTCCTGACCTCGTGATCTGCCCTCCTCGGTCCCTCCTGGACCACATGAGCCACTGTGCCCAGTCTACACCTTCATTTAATACTATACTCATTTAATCCTCACAACTGTTATATGAAATAGATACTATTATCCTTAATTTTGTGGTTGAAGAAATGGAAGCACAGAAAAATTAAGTGACTTGCCCAAGGTCACCCAGCTACTGTCAGCATTTGAATACAGGCAGTCTGTAAAGCTTGTGGTCTTAACTATTTATTACACTGCTAACATCCTGGATTAGGATAGCAGCAGGAATTAAAGCTCAACAGAGAGAGGACTTGAGAAAAGGTAGAAACCAGGTAATCTGACCATAAGAGGAGAAAATTGAGATTACAAGTGAAAGTGGAATAAGATACAGGGTCTTTGGACATTTGAGCTGCAATCAGTGGATTATAAGGCCCTCCTAGGGCGGGATTTGTGTCTTAATCATTTTGCACCTAGCATAAAGCTGGGCTCGTAATCAGTCTCAAAAGACATTATTGAATTGAATGATGGCTGAGTAACACCATCTTTGCAGAAAGGACTAGCTCATTTGTCATTGTCCACAAGGGGCAATGCTACTTATCTAGCAGGTGTTGGCAGTCACAGAGGACATGGTTGGTGAAGAGGATGTGCTGGAGGGCTGTCAGTATTAGTCTTGGAGTCACATTTATTTGCAGAGACTTCTCCAATCCTCATTAAAGGCCCAGTGATGTCAGGCTCTCTACCTCTGTACTCAGAAATACGCACCAGGCATCTCATTTTCTCTCATGGAAAGGCTGGCCTTTTACAGGTGGGATTGGTCATTGTTTCCAGCCCATCAGCTTGACCCTGTCCCTGCATTCTTGTTCTATTCTGTGGGGACAGCACTGGAATAGACACCGAGTATCTATCAGAGTGGGCACCCTGAGCAAACGTCCTTTCCCAACCCCTTTTCCTGCCCCAAACTTGATTTGGCTTGGTGGCTGGAGGAGGGGGAGGGCAGAGGAGACACCTCTTGACCACCTGACATCTTTGTTGGTTCATGGGTCTCAGCCTTTTCCTAGCATCCTGACCAGCCTGAAATTGTTACATTTTGCTTTATAAATTTCTTTTTTAAAGTATTGTCAGTTTGGGAAAAAAACAAACAAAAAAAACTATTGTCTGTATGTAAGAGCAGGTGTGAGAGAAAATGAGGTGCCTGGAGCATATTTCTCTCTGGCAATGGGGTGGAGGGCCTGACATCATGAGGCCTTTAATTGTAGCTCCCCAGCTTCATGTTCCCTAACGCTTCTGGGGAGGAGGGCTTGGGAAAGGCACATGGAGTAGGGTGGAGCTAGGAGAAAACAGGCCTTGTACAAAAGCTGAGTAGCCAGATGTTCACTTTTACAGCTCTTCTGTAAAACTGGCAGGGCAGATATAGATTAAAATGAAGGACAAACTCCATTTAAAGTGCATTACAGCTCAAGAACCAGCACCCCCTGGGCAGGAGAAGGGAGGGAAGGGCACAGAGGCCATATCAGTCTACTTCCTTATCTAGGGCCACATGTCTCTCTCCTAGCTTTGCCAACGGTGATTTACACCCCCAGCTGGAATGACTCTCTTTCTGGGCTGATTACATCGGCAAATGCCCCCCAGAGGCCACAGCAGGATGGCCATATTCAGAAGCAGCAGCCAATAAATCTCAGAGGTTTATATTGCGATTCTCAGTACCCTCCCTGCTGGCCCTCTGCCAGGCTGGCTCTGGAAGTAAGGAGGGGGTCGAGTTAGAGGGTTAGGGGATGAAACCCTCCACTTCCTTTCATCACCCTCTTCTCTTTCTTTCTATGCACTGCTTAGTTATTCTTCCAAGCCATTCTGCTTCTGGCTTTATCCTGGGATCTTGTGGGTATCAGGCCCAGGTCCAATAAATACCTTTATCCTTATGGGTAGACGTCTGTGTTCTGGACACAGATGTGTTTCTACCTAGTTGTTTCATCCTGATAGAGTAGCTTGCTCTCTGAAACTTTCATCGTGTGAAAAGGATGGGCTCCCAAATGGTCTCTCCAGACACCTCTCTCAGTGATCTTTGGTCCAAGGAAATATCTTCTCCTTAGTGGAGGGCTTCCACAATGTCTTGCTAGATGAAGTTGGCAGACAGCAGGTGGACCGCCTCGGGAAGAGCACCCCCTTCCATGCCAAGCCCCGTGGCTCCCTGGGCACCAGCCCTCCCTCACCCCCACCCCTGCCCTCCCTCGGTCCAGCACAGGAGGCCTGTGGTGCAGACATGGGCTTCAGAGTTGCAGGGCGGCACGCAGGACCCTGTTGGGAGAGTGTGGTGGGAGAGATCTTGCCATCTTCCCTCATGACACCAACGGGGCTGATTGTTGGAATCTAATGCCCCAGGTATGGTCCCCCAGCAAAGCCATTCCACCTGTCTGCGACCCATCTTTGCAGAATCTTGAGCTTAATAGCCATCTTACCCTAGAAGACACTTAGGAGGGGAAAAACGAGATCATAGATGTGCAAATTCTAACAAAAACAAATACTAGGCCGGGCGCAGTGGCTCACGCCTGTAATCCCAGCACTTTGGGAGGCCGAGGCGGGAGGATCACCTGAGGTTGGGAGTTCCAGACCAGCCTGACCAACATGGAGAAACCCCGTCTCTACTAAAAACACAAAAAATTAGCCAGGCGTGGTGGTGCATGCTTGTAATTCCAGCTACTCGGAAGGCTGAGGCAGGAGAATCGCTTGAACCCGGGAGGGGGAGGTTGCGGTGAGCCGAGATCACGCCATTGCTCTCTATCCAGCCTAGGCAACAAGAGCGAAACTCCGTCTCAAAAAAAGAATAAAAAAGAAATAAAAGAAAAAGAAAGGCCGGGCGCGGTGGCTCACGCTTGTAATCCCAGCACTTTGGGAGGCCGAGGCGGGCGGATCACAAGGTCAAGAGATCCAGACCATCCTGGCCAACACGGTGAAACCCCGTTTCTACTAAAAATACAAAAAAATTAGCCAGGCGTGGTGGCGCACACCTGTGGTCCCAGCTACTCGGGAGGCTGAGGCGGAAGAATCGCTTGAACCCAGGAGGCGGAGGTTGCAGTGAGCCGAGATTGCGCCACTGCACTCCAGCCTGGTGACAGAGCAAGACTCCGTTTCAAAAAAAAAAAAAAAAAAAAGAAAAGAAAAACACTAGAAATGCAAGTGCTGCTGTTCAAGTTTTGTTACAAAATCTCTTTTGTGGTGGTGTCTGTTTGTTCTTTGGTACGTGGGCGAGTGGGATCCGGAAAGTGAGAAAGGGTGCTTTTTTTGGGGAACTATTTGGTTCCCTGAGATGGCGAGTTTCCAGCGGCAGCTTCCACAATGTCTTGCTAGGCGAAGTTGGCAGACAGCAGGTGGGCCGCCTCGGGAAGAGCACCCTCTTCCGCGCCAAGCCCAGCGGCTCCCTGGGCGCCGGCCCTCCCTCGCCCCCACCCGCGCCGTCCCGCGGTCCAGCACAGAAGGCGCGTGGCGCGGACGCGCGCTTCGGAGTTGGAGGGCGGCGCCCAGGACCCTTGTGGGAGAGTGTGCGTCGCGCGGGAGGGCCGGAGGCGGGGGTGGGAGGCGCCGGTCGAGGGAGCCCGGCTCGCAGAGCCCCAGCGGAGGAGCGAGGGGAGCGCAGACCCCGGCGCCCAATGTTCGCCATGGGGCGCCCCCCTAGCCCGCTACCGCTGCCGCCGGTATTCCTGATGTTGCTGCTGCTGCTGCTGCTGCTGCTGCTGCCGTCGCCGCTACCTCTCGCAACCGGTGAGTGTCCGAGAGCGCACCGGCCGGGGCTGCAGGGGGAGGTGGAGGTGAGGTGAGGTGAAGCCCGGGGCACCTGCCCGGCGACGGTGCAGCCGCCTGCGGTGCATCCGAGCCGAGCCAGGAGAACTGGAGCAGGAAGCCCAGGGTGTCTGCAAGGGGCCACCCTACCTAACACAGTGTCCGAACTGAGGTAGACTGAGTGCCAGCCACCCAAGCATCTCCTCTTTGCCCTCTTCTCCCCCTCTTCCTTCTTTTGAGGTCAGTCTACACAGTCACAGAACAACCCAACCCACAGCCAGGCCACTACCAAGACAGCATCTCTAGGAGGCAGGGAGAGTCAGATCAGAAACAGAGTGTCATTTGCTCCACGTGAGCTTTAACTCTTCCTTCTGCTTTAAGGACTGAGGAAGAAACTAGGTACAGGTGAAGAAAAACAAGTTTGTTAGATCTGACTTGTTTCATGACCTTCTATAATAGCAGGTCTTGCAAGCCGTCTAGCACAGTGCCTTGCCTTTTGGATAATAAATAATCAATAATAGGTGTTTTGTAGTTCAAAGCCTGGTTTTAGAACCAGGCCACTCCCACAAGGAAGGACAGCCTGGGATCAGAGGTCCCTGGAAGGTCCATGACCTTCCTGAGTGGGATGGGTGTGTGGAATCTCATTATGGGGCTCCTGCCCAGAGACTGAATGGAGGGACTCCTGAGACAGTAAGACCACCACACTGCCCTCAGTCCACAAGGCAGTGATGCAGAAATGCTTCCTTGAGACAGATATGGAAGGAAGGAGGGAAAACCCTGGTCTGTCTACCTGACAACATCAGTAAGTCAGGGCAGCAAGACAACACCAGGACTGATTTGACTGCCCAGGAAATTTCACTAATCCTAAAGGTTATGGTTGCATGTCAGGATCAGGGGAAAACATTAAACATCTTCCTTATTAAATGATTTAATAAAGCAGAGTTGGTGACAGATCTATTTTCCACAGTAATATTTGACAGCAATGATTTCTGGTTAAGTGGCCTCATTGAAAATCCATAAAACAGTCATCTAGGAGGTGCCATGTAGGGCCAAGTGCTCTTCAAGAGCGCAGACCAACAGAGGGCTTTAACAATGGGGTGGAAAATACCACTGCTCAGGGCCTGCTAAAACCAAGCATATAGGAGACCTCTGATTCACAGGGAAGTGGTGTCATGTACTGAAAATCCTTCTGAAGTAGATAGGAGGCTGGAGTCCTGGGTTCTAGCCTTGACTCAATCTTAACTTACTACATCCCCTGGTGCACATTATGTTTCTTTGTTCTTTGTTCATCCATCTATAAAATGGGTACTTGGGCTATGGGCCTCACTGGGGAGAAACAAATGAGGATCTTGTGCCCTGCAGCACAGCCTGATCTGAGCTGTTTTGCAGCTACTCATTCTCTGATGAGCCAAGAAGCAGAAAACAAAGTTACAAAACCAGGGTGCTGACAAATCGGTATGAAATAGATGGGACAGTAGCTGCATAAATGAGGAGGTGGGGCAAGTACAATAGACAGTGGTAGGGACTATAACAAGCTAGAAAAGGCATGACTTGTCAAAAGGGGGCATTCGTTACTCAACTCCTGTTACATGTGGGCCCAAGTGTTTCCATTTTTCAAGACGAATTGGAAATTCATAGTTTTATTTGAAATCTGATCTTTTTCTGAGACAGAGTATCAGTCTGTCACCCAGGCTGGAGTTCAGTGGTGTGATTCCAGTTCCCTGGAGCCTCGACCTCCCAAATTCAAATGTCTGCCTTAGCCTCCTGAGTAGCTGGGACTGTAGGAGTGTGCCACCACACCTGGCTAATTTTTGTATTTTTTGTAGAGATGGGTTTTTGCCATCTCTGATGCCCAGGCTGATCTTGAACTCCTGGACTCAAACAATCTGCCCATCTTGGCCTCCCAAAGTGCTGGAATTATAGGTGGGCGCCACCACACCCAGCCTAAAATCTGATTTTAATTTTAATTTTATTTTATTGTGACTTTTTTCTTTGAGATGGAGTTTCACTCTTTTTGCCCAGGCTGAAGTGCAATGGCGCAATCTTGGCTCACCGCAACCTCTGCCTTCTGGGTTCAAGTGATTCTCCTGCCTCAGCCTCCCGAGTAGCTGGGATTACAGGCGCATGCCACCACGCCCAGATAATTTTTGTAATTTTCGTAGAGATGGGGTTTTTCCATGTTGGTCAGTCTGGTCTCGAACTCCCGATCTCAGGTGATCCACCCATCTCAGCCTCCCAAAGTGCTGGGATTACAGGTGTGAGCCACCGCGCCCAACCTAATTTTATTTTTTACTTATTTATTTTTTTGAGACAGAGTCTTGCTCTTGTCACCAGGCTGGAGTGCAGTGGTGCTATCTCGGCTTACTGCAGCTTCGACCTCCCAGGCTCAGGTGACTTCTCCCACCTCAGCCTCCTAAGTAGCTGGGATTACAGGCATGTGCCACCATGCCCAGCTAATTTTTTTTTTTTAATAGACGGGGTTTCACCATGTTGGTCAGGCTGGTCTTGAACTCCTGACCTCAGGTGATCCGCCCACCTTGGCCTCCAAAGTGCTTGGATTACAGATGTGCGCCACCACACCCAGCCGCCCAGCTAATTTTTGTATTTTTAGTAGAGACAGGGTTTCAACATGTTGGCCAGGATGGTCCCGATATCCTGACCTCGTGATCTGCCCACCTCGGCCTCCCAAAGTGCTGGGATTATAGGCGTGAGCCACCGCACCTGGCCTAAAATCTGATTTTTAAATGTTGGCCACTAATTACAACTTTAAGAAAAGACTGTGAAAATACAAACACACAAACAAACAAAAACCCCAAACCAAAAAAACCAACCCCCCCCCCCAACAGAAACAGGAAAAGCAAATACTGCCAGGCATGGTGGCTCACTCCTACAATCCCAGCACTTTGGGGAGCCAAGGTGGGTGGATTGCTTGTGTTCAGGAGTTCGAGACCAGCCCAGCCTGGGCATCATGGTGAAAGCCCATCTCTACAAAAGATACAAAAGTCAGCTGGGCATAGTAGTGCATGCATGTGGTCTCAGCCACTTGGGAGGGTGAGGTGGGAGAATTCACCTGAGCCTAGGAGGTTGAGGCTGCAGTGAGTGGTGATTGCACCACTGTACTCCAATCTGGGTGACAGAGATTCTATATCAAAAAAAAAAAGAAGAAGAAAGAAAGAAAAGAAAATAACTATGCTGACTAAAGAGAACACATTTACACACTGGATCAAATTATAACCTTTGCCCTGGATCAAGTCATGTGTTTCACAATCTAGGAAACATAAATTCCACCTTGTTCAGATGAAATTTAACGTGGTCCCCAAGTTCTTTGTTGAGATGAATCCCCCTAAATCCACCGTTGCTCAAACTTGGTAAAGTGTGTCAGCTAAGACATTGTTTTCTTTTGAAAATGTTTGCAACTTGGATGGGCACAGTGGCTCATGCCTGTAATCCCAGCACTTTGGGAGGCCAAGGCGAGTGGATCACCCAAGGTCAAGAGTTTGAGACCAACCTGGCCAACATGATGAAACCCTATCTCAAAAAAAAAAAAAAAATTTACAACTCAATAGTTAGTATAGTTTAATATTTATGGCCAGGTGCATTGGCTCATGCCTGTAATCCCGGCACTTTGGGAGGCCTAGGCAGGTGGATCACCTGAGGTCAGGAGTTTGAGACCAGCCTGATCCACATGGAAAAACCCCATCTCTACTAAAAATACAAAACTAGCTGGGCATAGTGGTGTGTGCCTGTAATCCCAGCTACTCAGGAGGCTGAGGCGGAAGAATTGCTTGAACCTGGGAGGCCACGGTTGTGGTGAGCCAAGATTATACCATTGCACTCCAACCAGGGCAACAAGAGTGAAATTGTCTCAAAAAAAAAATTTATCTAGTCCAGTTACAGCAATAGGATTTGAATCTGCCACTTTTATTTTTTTTTTGAGATGGAGTTTCACTCTTGTTGCCCAGGCTGGAGTGCAATGGCACGATCTTGACTTACCGCAACTTCTGCCGCCCAGGTTCAAGCAATTCTCCTGCCTCAGCCTCCTGAGTAGCTGGGATTACAGGCACGCGCTGCCACACCCAGCTAATTTTGTATTTTTAGTACCACAGCAAATTTTGTATTTTTAGTAGAGACAGGGTTTCTCCATGTTGGTCCGGCTGGTCTCAAACTCCCGACCTCAGGTGATCTGCCCGCCTTGGCCTCCCAAAGTGCTGGGATTACAGGCGTGAGCCACTGTGCCAGCCAAATCTGCTACTTTTCTTTGTGTATTTAACACTTACTTATTGGGTACCTACCAGAAGTAACATTGTAAATTCGTAGAAATTCCTCAATCTTTTAAAGCAGTGTTCCCCTTTTGGTAAATATATAAAATCCTCCTACCTTTCTTAAATACTTTTTGAAATCTCAGAAGCTTTTTTTTTCATCTTGTACGTGTAAAATTATCAAATAGGGTTTTTGGAAAGACATATTTCCTAGAGAAATTCTGACATACTTTTTCTTTTCCATAGATTATTGGAGTACACACAGGTGGTGTTTGGTTACATGAGTAAGTTCTTTAGTGCTGATTTGTGAGATTTTGTGGGATTTTGGTGAACCCATCACCTGAGAAGTATATACTGGACCCTATTTGTAGTCTTTTATCCCGCCATCCTTTCCCACTAAGTCGCCAAAGTCCATTATATCGTTCTTACACCTTTGTGTCCTCATGGCTTAGCTCCCACATATCAGTGAGAACATACGATGTTTAATTTTCCATTCCTGAGTTACTTCACTTAGAATAATAGTCTCCAATCTCACCCAAGTTGCTGTGAATGCTGTTAATTCATTCCTTTTTATGGCTGAGTAATATTCTATCTTATATATAGATATGTATATCTCTATATAGCACAGTTTCTGTATCCACTCATTGATTGATGGGCATTTGGGTTGGTTCCATGATTTTGCAATTGCAAATTGTGCTGCTATAAACATGAGTGTGCAAGTATCTTTTTTGTATAATGACTTCTTTTCCTCTGAGTAGACACCCAGTACACCCAGTAATGGGATTGCTGGATCAAATGGTAGTTCTACTTTTAGCATTTTTTTTTTTTTGAGATGTAGTCTTGCTCTGTTGCCAGGCTGAAGTGCAGTGGCATGATCTCAGCTCACCGCAACCTCCACCTCCTGGGTTCAAGCAATTCTCCTGCCTCAGCCTCCTGAGTAGCTGGGACTACAGGTGCACGTCACCACGCCCAGCTAATTTTTGTGTTTTTAGTAGAGATGGGGTTTCACCATGTTGACGAGGATGGTCTCAATCTCTTGACCTTGTGACTCACCTGCCTCTGCCTCCCAAAGTGCTGGGATTACAGGTGTGAGCCACTGTGCCCGGCCTACTTTTAGCTCTTTAAAAAATCTCCACATTGTTTTCCATAGCTGCTGTACTAGTTACATTCCCACCAGCAGTGTAGAAGTGTTCCCTGATCATGGCATCCATGCCAACATCTACTGTTTTTTGATTTTTTTTATCATGGCCATTCTTGCAGGAGTAAGGTGGTATCACATTGTGGTTTTGATTTGCATTTTCCTGATCAGTAAAGAGGTGAGCAATTTTTCCTGTTTGTTGGTTATTTGTACATCTTCTTTTGAGAATTGTCTATTCATGTCCTTAGCCCACTTTTTGATGGGATTGTTTGTTTTTTTCTTCATGATTTGTTTGAATTCGTTGTAGATTCTGAATATTAGTCCTTTGTCAGATCGTGCCAATGCACTCCAGCCTAGGCGACAGAGCGAGACTATCTGAAAAAAAAAAAAAAAAAAAAAGAACTTAAATCTAAGACCTGAAACTACAAAAATTCATGATAAATTGTGAAAAATTTCTCCCACTCTGTGGGTTGTCTGTTTACTCTGCTGACTGTTCCTTTTGCCGTGCAAAAGCTCTTTAGTTTAATTAAGTACCAACTATTTATTTTTGTTTTTATTGCATTTGCTTTTGGGTTCCTGGTCATGAAATCCTTGCCTAAGCCAATGTCTAGAAGGGTTTTTCCAGTGTTCTTTTCTAGAATTTTTATAGTTTCAGGTCTTAGATTTAAGTGTTTTGTTTTGTTTTGTTTTTTTCAGAGTCTTGCTCTGTTGCCCAGCCTGGAGTACAGTGGTATGATTTTTGCTCACTGCAACCTCTGCCTCCTGGGTTCAAGTGATTCTCCTGCCTCAGCCTCCTGAGTAGCTGAGATTATAGGCACCCGCCACCACCTGCAGCTACTTTTTATATTTTTAGTAGACACAGGGTTTCACTGTGGTGGCCAGGCTGGTCTCGAACTCCTGACCTCAGGTAATCCACCCACCTCAGCCTCCCAAAGTGCTGGGATTATAGGCATGAGCCACCATGCCTGGCCAGGTTTAAGTTCTTAATCCATGTTGAGTTGATTTTTGTGTAAGGTGAGAGATGAGGATCCAGTTTCATTCTCCTACATGTAGATAGCCAATTATCCCAGCACTATTTGTTGAAAAGGGTGTCCTTTCCCTGCTTTATGTTTTTGTTTGCTTTGTCCAAGATCAGTTGGCTGTAAGCATTTGGGCAAAACTAATCTCTGATGTTAGAGATGAAGATACTGCCTTATTGATCCACCATCTGCAGTGGAGCTACCATCAAAATGCAGATTTTCATAAAAATCTTTATGGGGAAAGCCACCACTCTTGTGGTTGAACCCTTGGATACAACAGGAAATGTAAAAGCCAAGATCCAGGATAAGGAAGGAGTTCCTCCTGACTAGTAAAGACTGATCTGTGCTGGCAAGCCACTGGAAGACGGATGTGCCTTGTCTGACTACAACATTCAAAAGGAGTCCACTCTTCTCACATTGAAAATTTGTGGTGGTCCTAAGAAAAGAAGTCTTACACTACTCCCAGAAAGAATAGGCAGGTGCTGTGACTTATGCCTGTAATCCCAGCACTTTGGGAGGCCAAGGCAGGTGGATCAATTGAGGCCAGGGGTTCAAGACCAGCCTGCCAACATGGTGAAACCCTGTCACTACTAAAATTACAAAAACCAGCTCAGTGTGGTGGTGCATGCCTGTAATCCCAGCTTCTCAGGTGGCTAAGGCAGGAGAATCACTTGAACCCGGGAGGCAGAGATTGTAGTGAGTCGAGTTCATGCCACTGCACTCCAGCTTGGGCAACAGAGCAAGACCTTGTCTCAAAAGAAAAAAAAAGCATAAGAGAAAGAAGGTGAAGCTGGCTGTCCTGAAATACCATAAGGTGGATGAGAATAGCAAAAGTAGTCATATTCGTCAGGAGTGCCCTTCAGATGAATGTGGTGCTGGAGTGTTTATGGCCAGCCACTCTGGCAGACATTATTGTGCCAAATGTCTGACTTACTGCTTCAACAAACTAGATGACAAGTAAAAGAAATGAAGACAGGCTGAGCAGAGTGGCTCACACTTGTAATCCTGTTGCCAGGATTTGGGGTGCAGGGGAGTGCTCAGCTCCCCTGAGAGAAAGTTTTTCCAGGCTCTTGGTCTCTCACTCACCCAAGAATGGGAGAGGGGACCATGCCAGGCACAGTACGCTTGTAAAGTAAATACCAGACCCCAAAAAGTTTTTGCAGAAAGTGATTTATTTAGGCAGAGAGAGAAAAAGGAGAGAGAAAAAGATAAGAGAGAAAAAGGCTTCCACGAAGAGTGTGTAAGGGGACCTAAGTATGGAATCCAAAGGGATGTGGAAGAAGGGGACTTTTAACCTGGGAGGAATTCTCTCCCTCTCCAAGTCCCCTGGCCAATGAAAGGAATTCATTTAAACTTCTGCTGGAGTGATTGACTTTTGATTCTTTCCCGTGCCCACAAAAATTAAAACAGAAACCGTTAAATCTGCCAGATGGAGAGGCATGGGAAGGGAGCATGGTACTGGGAAGTTCTTGCCCTTAGAACTACGCCCCTTTGTGGACCCGGAAAGAGAACATATTCCCTCAATCCCAGCACTTTGGAAGGCTGAGGCGGGTGGATCACTTGAGGCTAGGAGTTCAAGATCAGCCTGCCAACATGGTGAAACCCTATCCCTTACTAAAAATACAAACCTTAGCTGGGCATTGTGGTGGCACCTGAGTAGCTGGGCATTATGGGGTACCCGAGTAGCTGGGCCTCAGGAGGCTGAGGCAGGAGAATCACTTGAGCCCAGGAGGTGGTGGTTGTAGTGAGCTGAGATCATACCACTGCACCCCAGCCTGACTCTGTCTCAAAAAATGAAAAAGAGAAATGAAGATACTGCTTTACTTAGGAGCACAGTGACTGGAAGAGGGCTTCAGGGTTACTGGTAATGTTCTGGATTCTGGTTACCCAAGTGTATTCAATTTGTGAAATTCGTTGAGCCATACATTTTTGATTCATGTACTTTTCTGTGTTATACCTCAATAAAAAGTTTATTATGAAGAAAGATGTACAAATGGCTAACAAGCACATAAAAATATGCTCAACATCCTTAGTCATTAGGGAAATGCAAATGAAAACCTCAATGAGATACCACTTCATGCTCACAAGGATGGTTATATATATATATTTTAAATGGAAAATAACAAGAGTTGGCAGTATGTATAGAAACTAGAATCCTCATACATTGCTGATGGGAATGTAAAATAGTGCAGCTGCTGTGAAAAATAATTTGGCAGTTCCTCAAAATGTTAAACATAGAATTACTGTATGACCCAGCAATTCCACGCCTAGGTATGTATCCCAAAGAACAAAAAACAGGTGTTCAAACAAATACTTGTGCATGAAATGTTCACCAAAGCACTATTTGCAATAACCAAAAGGTAGAAGCAACCCAAATGTCCATTAACTGAAGAATGGATAAACAAAATGTAGTATATCGATACAGTAAAATATTATTCATCCATAAAAAGCAATAAGGTACTGGCTGGGTGCAGTGACTCACAGCTGTAATCCCAGCACTTTGAGAGGCCAAGGCAGGCAGATCACCTAAGGTCAGGAGTTCAAGAGCAGGCTGGCCAACATGGTGAAAACCCATCTCTATTAAAAATACAAAAATTAGCCAGGCATGATTGCATGTGGTGGTACTTCCAACTACTCAGGAGGCTGAGGTAGGAGGATCGCTTGAACCCAGGAGGTCGGGGTTGCAGTGAGCTGTGATCGTGCCACTGCACTACAGCCTGGGAGACAGAGTAAGATCCTATCTAAAAAAAGAAGAAGGAGAAGGAACAAGGAAGAGGGAAGAAGGAGAAGAACTGAGGTGGCTTCGTCTAAGGAGGTAGTGACACACATGGAGAAAAGTGGGCAGATTTCAGATGTGTTGTGGAGTTGACAGGACTTGCTGGATTGAACACAGGATATGAAAGGAAGAGATGAATTAAGAATGATGCCTAGATTTTTAGCTTTGAACAGCTAGGGAGATGATGATGTTCTATTACCCCATGTTGGACATCCTAAATCCTAGAATACAGAGGCTTCCTCCCAGGCTGAGGAGGAATCTTGGTATTTCTGAGTGAGAAACAGGGTCAGATTACCCTTTCTTTCCTTCTGGAAATAGCTCCCCACCCCAACCCCAGCCAGTTTCCACCTTCAGGTATTTTTAAATGATTTTTAATGGGAGACTCAAAGTTAATGCTGACTCCCATTTAGCACTCCCTTGTGCATTCTCAGCTCTCTGATTCTGATACTAGCCCTGCCCATGGTGTGGCTCTGCCCAGGGCCTCCTTCCTCTGTGCCTGTCGGGCTCAACAGGCTCGCCTTCAAACAACTATCCCCTTTTCCTCCCTGAAGGCTGAACAGCCTCTCTACAAACCCCTATTTCTTGTTGGGCCTGGTCTGTTCTGTCCAAACTGTGGCAGCTGCAGACTATCCAGTCCTGCTGGGCTTCTGTCTCTCTACACACACTAACGGCCTTTTGTGCTACCCTAAGACTTTCACAAGGTTTTATCAGGAATATCCCCCACCCAACCTCATGACTTGGTATTCCCAGACAGCTTCTCTAACCTTATGTGAGCCTCACCTGGTATCTTCCTTTACAGGAGACCCCCTTCCCACAGAAAGCCGGCTCATGAACAGCTGTCTGCAGGCCAGGAGGAAGTGCCAGGCTGATCCCACTTGCAGTGCTGCCTACCACCATCTGGATTCCTGCACCTCTAATGTAAGCACCCCACTGCCCTCAGAGGAGCCTTCAGTCCCTGCAGACTGCCTGGAGGCAGCACAGCAACTCAGGAACAGCTCTCTGATAGGCTGCATGTGCCACCGGCGCATGAAGAACCAGGTTGCCTGCTTGGACATCTATTGGACCGTTCACCGTGCCCGCAGCCTTGGTGAGGCCCCCATCATAGAGTGGACTGAATTGGGGAGATGGCTCTTGGGGGTTGTTTTTTAATCCTGCAGGATATGGGCCACATGGTAGATACTGATGGGGAGGATAATGAAGCTCTGCATTTGACATCAGGAAAGGTGGAGGGATAATGCCGGGATCCCCTTGGATCCCCATAACACTGCCCTCTCTTCTCCCTACTTCCCCCTTTCTTATCTGGCAACATGTCAGCTCCCACTTGGTAGCGCTGTGAACCAGACTGAGGCCCAATGTGGGGAGTTCCTGGAACAGTGGGTATGGACAAGAGATGGGAGAAAAGGATCTTAACCCATAAATAGGCTCCAAATATCAAGTTCAGGGAGATGGAGAGGTAACATCTTGGTCCAGCCTTTACAGAAAGAATACTCATTAACCAGCCAGGAGATGTAAGAGAGAGAGAAGGCACAGAAAGAACCAAAGAGGAGCTGCCTGTCACTCTTTCCATAGGCCCCTCTCTTTATTGGTCAGCTTTTACTTGACTACATTGCCTTAACAAAATAGTGACTTGCAAACAAAGGTTTAATTCCTGCTCATGTTTCTTTTTTTTTTTTTTTTTTTATAAATAGTCTTACTGTTTTTCCCAGGCTGGAGTTCAGTGGTGCGATCTCAGCTCACTGCAACCTCTGCCTCTTGGATTCAAGCGATTCTCCTGCTTCAGCCTCCCGAGCAGGTGGGACCACAGGCATGCGCTACCATGCCTGGCTAATTTTTGTATTTTTTAGTACAGACGGGGTTTCGCCATTTTGGACAGGCTGGTCTCGAACTTCTGACCTCATGATCTGCCCACCTCGCGCTCCCAAAGTTTTGGGGTTACAGGTGCGATCCACTGTGCCTGGCCCAATTCTTGCTTATGCTCTGTATTGGCTCTTTCATGCATCTTCTTCATTCTCTGTCTGGGATGTTCCCTTCTCATGGCAGAAGGAAATGAGTATTGGCAGAACCATGTGATGGTTTTTAAAGTTTCTGCTCAGATCTTATATGTAGTACGTATGCTTACATTCCATTGAGAGAGCAAGTCACATGGCCAAGCCTGACATCACTGGATTGGAGAAGTATACTTCTCCCACAGGGAGATACCAAAAATTACATGGCAATAGGTGAGGATATACAATCTTACAGGGAAGGCAAAGAATGGTTGGAAACAATAATACAATCTACCATTGTCAAAGTATTCATTTTTCTCTCTTCTACAAGTAAAATACACTCACCTATTTTCCATGGAAGATGCCTTAAAAGTCTTGTTCAAACATGACATCAGGCTTCAAGTCTAGGATCCCATGATAGTTTCTAATTGGGCCTGGATGTGGTTCCTCTTGAAGTAAAATCTTATGAGCTAAAAAGATAAATCATCTGCTTCCTATATGTACTCAGCATACCACAACGGAACAGGGTCAGGATAACCACAACAAACGTTCTCAGAAAGGGGAGGGATGGGCAGTGGCTCACACCTGTAACTTCAGCACCTTGGGAGGCCGAGGCGGGAGTATCCCTAAAGCCCAGGAGTTTGAGACCAGCCTGGACAACATAGTGAGCCCCCATCGCTACAGAAAAATTAATGAATTAGCTAGATGTGGGGGTGCACACCTGTGATCCCAGCTACTCAGGAGGCTGAGGTGGAAGGATTGCGTGAGCCCAGGAGATTGAGGCTGCAGTGAGCCATGATCACACCACTGTGCTGCAGCCTGGGTGACAGAGTGAGACCCTGTCTCAGATAAATAAATGAATGAATGAATGGGAGACACACAGCAGACATTGATTCATAGCAATTCTAAAATCCCACTAGACAAATGTGGTAAGGGCCCTCTTTCCTGAGAATAAGGATTGTTCTTTAATAGGGCCCTGTTTTTGCTCTGTGGGAGTAGTTGGCCTATCTATTGTTCTCCACAACTCATGGCCCGACCCTCTGGAAGATCCTTCCTCTTTCATTTTTCTCTTTGGCCACATTTGAAAAGGGCATCAGGGACTGCCATCTCCCTGGGGGCTGAACCACATTCTCAGCCTGCTTCCTGCCTGAGAAATGTTGGGGCATTTTAAGTCTCAAATAGTCACAGTCTCTTTTAATCTACGCTGGTAGCTCTTTGTAGTACAACTCTCTGAAAACATAATTGCTGCTTATATCTTTGATTTCTATCATCTCATGTGCCTGTGGCCTTTCCCACAATTCAAAACATGTCTCTTTTTCTACACCTAATTAGAAGCACCTTGCCCTTATCAGGCTTCTGTGGAAGAGCCACTACTTTAGTCTTTTTTTCCTGAGTACATTTGTCCAACTAGCAGGACTTACTGGGTACCATCTTAATCAACTGAGAGATCTCCACAAACAGTATGATAGCCACATACCTCACTTGGTCTCAAAACATTTTTTTATGTTTTATCTTTTACCTTATGAATATGAAAAACAATTGCATTTCTTAATCCTGCAAGTCCTGAAATTTCTAGATTATCTTTTCCTCCACACTTGGTAACTGGCCAATTCTTTTCTGAGCTTATCTCTTTCTTATAGTACCTTGCCAAATGCAGCCAATAGCAATCAAGACATACTAGTAACCTTCTGCTTCTCAGCTTCCCCTAACAGTATAAGCTCATTCAGCATATAATCTTCTCAGTTATTGCAGGCAACAATTTTACCAAATGTTTTGCCACTGCATAATGAAGACTGCCATCTTTTCAGCCCCCAGTAACAGCTTCTTTATCACCCGCTGCCCAGTGCCAAAGCCCGTGACATACATTATTTTATTACTGTAGCACTCCACTTCTAGGTACCAACTGCATTTTATTTTTACTTTTTTTAGTTGGAGTCTCACTTGTCACCCAGGCTGGAGTACAGTGACACAATCATAGCTCACTGCAACCTCAGCCTTCTGAGCTCAAGTAATCCTCCCACCTCAGCTTCCTGAGTAGCTGGGACTACATGTGTGTGCCACCACACCCAGCTAATTTTAAAATTTTTTGTAGAGATGAAGTCCTGCTGTGTTGCCTAGGTTGGTCTCAAGCTCCTGGGCTCAAGGAATATTGCTGCCTCAGCCTCCCAAAGTACTGCGATTACAGGTGTGAGCCACCATGCCCAGCCCCAGTTGCATTTTTTTTTTTTTTTGAGACAGAGTCTCATTCTGTCATCCAGGCTGGAGTGGCGTAGTCTCGGCTCCCTGCAGCCTCCACCTCCCGGGTTCAAGGGATTCTCCCACCTCGGCCTCCTGGGTAGCTGGGATGACAGGCATGCACCACCACACCCAGCTAATTTTTGTATTTTTAGTAGAGACAGGGTTTCACCATGTTGGCCAGGCTAGTCTCAAACTCGTGACCTCAGGTGATCTGCCCGCCTCAGCCTCCCAAAGTGCTAGGATTACAGGCACGAGCCACCACGCCTGGCCCCCCATTGCACTTATAATAAGAATTTGCTAGGTTGTGCTTTATAACATCCGAGTTCCAAATCTCTGGTTTTCAACAACAAAAATGTATTTCTTGCTCATTTTACACATCTGCTGCAGGATTCTATGGGCTGGCTTTGTCTCTATTCTATTTGTCTTCTTCACTGGAAGATCCAGGCTGGTAGAGGAGAAAGAGTAGCAGCAGAACCATATGAGGGTTCTTAAAGCTTCTGCTCAGATGTGACTTACATCACTTCAGCTCACAATCCACAGGCCAGAGCAAGTCACATGGCCAAGCCTGCCATCAGTGGGGTGAGGAAGTGTACACCTCTCACAGGGGGTGTGAAAGTTACATGGCAACAGGTGGGGAAGAATAATCCTCCCATGGGGTGGGGAGCAAATAATTGGAAACAATAATACAGTTTACCACACTACTTGTTCCCTGTTTTCTACTCCTCATCCTAATCACTTTTCTTTCAGAACTTTCTCTGAGGCTTCTCCATGAATCCTCTTGCCTCCCCACACTGTGTGCTGAGCACCATGGTGTAAGTGCGATGGTGCTCAGCATATTTATCTATCTCACTTATACCACGGTGCTCAGCACACAGTATGCTCAACAAATGGTAGCTCTTATTATTCTTATAGTTTATTGGTGGAGCCCAACCTATACATTACAGCCCCACATTTTTCTTGTGTCTGCACGGCTTGCAGCTGGTTAGGTAGAGGCTGTGCTTTTCCTTTTCTCCACAGGGCTTTAAGGTCTGAGCCAGCAGCTTCAGCCCCTCCAGCCTACCCTACCTGGTCCTCAGCATTCTGGTGCTCCCCACCTTGTCTCTAGGTAACTATCAGCTGGATGTCTCTCCCTATGAAGACACAGTGACCAGCAAACCCTGGAAAATGAATCTCAGCAAACTGAACATGCTCAAACCAGGTCTGTAGGGCAACCAGACTTGGGAACGGGAGGCTGGGGTGGGACCCTGAAGGAAGGATGGCCAGGGAGGGGCACAAGTTGGAGGTCTTATAAGGGGAAAGCTTCTAGCCTACCAGGTGACTAAGGAAGACTGTGTCAGGCTGGAAGTGTGAGCCATGAGGCATGGTCTGGTCTCACAGGAGTCATCAAAGGACAGCAGTTATTAGGGAGGCATTTGAAGAGAGCCCATTAGGGCTCCCTGTTTCCACAAGGTGGGCTCCTACAAAGGGAGTGGTGGGAGTGGCAGCAGCCCCAAGAAAAAATGTCCTGAAATGGGGTATTTACTTGCATTCAAGGCAGCTAGGAAAGTAGTCTCTTTGTCCCTGAAGACTAGAAAATTGCTTGTTTTCAACCGTTCTAATGGGATGGGCGAGGTATTGGGCAGGAAAAGGAGAGTGACTCTGCACAGGGTGACTTGGGGTGGGGAGCCATCAGTCTGGCAAGAACTGTGATGGATGTTTTTCAGGAAAGTGAGGCTATGAGTTAATTGAGGAAAAACATACACACATGCACTCTCTTTTTGAGAAAGATGTGAGCTTTGCTGTATAGTCAGTATTTTATCATTAGAAATAGAATTTGGGAAAAAGGCATAGGGATTCATGCATGGAACACTCTTAGTGACAAGATCAGCAAATAACCTGTTACAGTTACTTGATTACTGTGGCTGCTGGAATATTCTGTTAATAGAAATATCACCATAATTTCCCAAGATTCAGAGTATGGGCAACAGAGTATACATGAATCAATAAATAAAAGTTGGGCAGGTAACATTAAAATGGGTCAGGATAGGTGCAGGCCAAGCCAAACCCATACCAGAAACCTAAAATAGAGTTTAGTTGCCTCTGTTTTGGCCAGTTCTAAAAGTGCTTTAGAATGTCGCAGGTACTCTAGGTTATGATTTCTACCATCGGATCTCACTGCATAGCATTGAGGAAAGAGCTATGGTTATTTGAGCTTTCTGGCTGCTTGAATTCTAGGTAAATGGGTGTTCGATGCATATAGATGATCGTGATTATTCTTATTATTTTACCTAGTCAAGATGAGGAGTAGGATAAGGAAGACTTCAAACAGGGGAGAGGGGAAGCCCTGGATTAGGAGTGGCTATATTCAGGACGGGCCTCCTTTTTCTCCTGTATCCGCTACCTTCCTTGTCAAATCAGGGGTTTTCTGGGGTTCCTATGGAGCCTGGGCTGCAGGCGAGCAGAGGGCCCAGCCGAGTGACTTCATGCCCTTTTTCCCCACCACCCGCAGACTCAGACCTCTGCCTCAAGTTCGCCATGCTGTGTACTCTCAATGATAAGTGTGACCGACTGCGCAAGGCCTACGGGGAGGCGTGTTCTGGGCCCCGCTGCCAGCGCCACGTCTGCCTCAAGCAGCTGCTCACCTTCTTCGAGAAGGCTGCCGAGCCCCACGCGCAAGGCCTGCTGCTGTGCCCCTGTGCCCCCACCGACCGGGGCTGCGGGGAGCGCCGGCGCAACACCATCGCCCCCAGCTGCGCGCTGCCACCAGCAGCCCCCAACTGCCTGGAGCTGCGGCGCCTCTGCTTCTCCGACCCGCTGTGCAGGTGTGGTGTTTGGGAGGGCAGGGTGGGCAGGGATGTGGCACACGCCCCTCCTTCCTGGCCATGTTCCTGTGCTGAGCAGGGTCTGATCCTCCCAGGGAACCGTGGGACCCACTGGCTGCTTCACCAACTAGCTACCTTGGATATTTTGTGAATCTCTTTTCTCAAAAAGAATATATATTTTTTTCCTTTGCTGTAAAACCTCAGGAAATATAAAAATGTGTTTTAAAAAATTATTCGAAATTCTATCACCTGAAAATAATCTACCATACTTTGGGGAGCATTTCCTTTCAGTCATTTTTCTATCCAGATAGCAAAAGTAGACATTCTGGGAATATATGTGTGTCTTACTTTTTTTCTCTTATGGCACAAATCTCATGAGCATTTTTCTGTGGAGGAGTGTGGTAAGACAGGCCCTGGCCGGCACAGTGGCTCATGCCTGGAATCCCCAGCTCTTTGGGAGACTGAGGTGGGTGGATCATTTGAGGTCAGGAGTTGGAGACCAACCTGGCCAATGTGGTGAAACCCTGCCTCTACTAAAAATACAAAAATTAGCCGAGCTTGGTGGCAAGCGCCTGTAGTCCAAGCTACTCGGGAGGCTGAGGCAGGAGAATTGCTTGAACCTGGGGGCTGGAGGCTACAGTGAGCCTAGATTGCACCACTGCACTCCAGCTGGGTGACAGAGCGAGACTCAATTCTAAAAAAAAAAAAAAAAAAAAAAAAAAGACAGGCTCTGAAGTCAGACAGATGTGAATTTAAATTCTGGGTCTTTGTGATCTTGAGCACATCACTTAACCTAAGGTTCCATTTAGCACCCTGTAAATACTGGGATAATAATGAAGACCTCATGGGACTCTGGTGAGAGTTAAATTACATAATTTACATAGAGTGGTGTAGAGTACCGGTGTAGAGTAAGTGCTCAATAAATGGTAGTGCTTATTTTTCCACTTACTGTCCTTTAAGAACTTCTTTTTCTTTTTGAGACAGACACTCTCTGGAGTGCAGTGGTGTGTTCTCGGCTCATTGCAACCTCTGTTTCCCAGGTTCAAGCGATTCTCCTGGCTCAGCCTCCTGAGTAGCTGGGACTACAGGCACGTGCCACCATGCCTGGCTAACTTTTGTATTTTTAGTAGAGGTGGGGTTTCACTATGTTGGCCAGGCTGGTGTCCAACTCCTGACCTTGTGATCTGCCTGCCTCAGCCTCCCAAAGTGGTGGGATTATAGGCGTGAGCTACCACGCCTGGCCAAGAACTTGATTTTTAAATGCCTGAATTATATTCCATGTATGGATACCCCACATTTTACTTAACAATTCCTCAATTGCTGGATATTTAGGGTTTTTTTGTTTGTTTGTTTTTTGGTTTTTCTGAGATAGAGTCTTGCTCTGCTGCCCAGGCTGGAGTACAGTGGTGTCATCTTGGCTAACTGCAGCCCCTGCCTCCTGGGTTCAAGGGATTCTCCCGCCTCAGCCTCCCAAGTAGCTGGGATTACAGGCACCCACCACGCCCAGCTAATTTTTTTTTGTATTTTTAGTAGAGATGGGGTTTTGCTGTGTTGGCCAGGCTGGTCTTGAACTCCTGGCCTCAGGTAATCCACCCACCTCAGCTTCCCAAAGTGCTGGGATTATAGGCGTGAGCCACTGTGCCCAGCCAGGTTGGTTTTTCTTTTTCTTTCTTTCTCTTTTTTTGAGACAGAGGCTTGCTCTATCACCTAGGCTGAAGGACAGTGTTGCAATCTCAACTCACTGCAACCTCCATCTACTAGGTTCGAGCCATTGTCCTGCCTCAGCCTCCTGAGTAGCTGGGACTATAGATGCACGCCACAATGCCTGGCTAATTTTTATATTTTTAGTAGAGATGGGTTTTTGCCGTGTTAACCAGGCCAGTGTTGAACTCCTGAGCTCAAGTGATCAGCACACTTTGGCCTCCCAAAGTGCTAGGATTATAGGCATGAGCCGCCATGCTTGGTCAACCCTTATTCTTTTTTTTTTTTTTTTTTTTTTGAGACAGAGTCTTAATCTGTCGCCAGGCTGGAGTGCAGTGGCACAATCTTGGCTCAGTGCAACATCTGTCTCCCAGGTTCAAGTGATTCTCCTGCCTAAGCCTCCTGAGTAGCTGAGACTACAGGCGTGCACCTGTGTGGTGACAGCTGGCTAATTGTTTTTCGTATTTTTAGTAGAGGTGGAGTTTTGCTGTGTTGGCCAGGATGTCGTGATCTCTTGACTTCGTGATCTGCCCACCTTGACCTCCCAAAGTGCTGGGATTACAGGCCTGAGCCACCGTGCCTGGCCTCTTATTCTTTAATCTTTGTCCACAAACGTAATTACTACTTACGATGTACTGCTACTAGTGCTGTTGCCAGATCAAAGGACATGGAAGATTTGTAAGGTATTTGAAATATTTGATAAATATGTTCTCCAAGAAATTTGAAATTCTGATCTGGCTTTTCTGTGTCTTCTCAGGACAAAACACTCACAAAATTGAAGTCATCATTCATTCAAGTGATATTTGTTGACAATAACCTTGGTTTGCAACTTCGTTCTCCTACTGAGTTTTTTGTAACCTTGGGCAAGTTACTTAACTTCTGAGACTACCGCTTTCCTCATCTGTAAACTATCTCATAGTCAGGTTTCTTAATAATCATAATACTGACATTTACTGAGTACTTACTATGGGCTGGTTACTGTTTTAAGTACTTAACATGTATTAACTCATCTAATCCTTACAAGATCCCTAATAAGGTAAATTCTTTTCTTTTCCTTCCTTCCTTCTTTCTTTCTCTCTTTCTTTCTCTTTTTTTTCTTTCTTTCCCTCCCTCCCTCCCTCTTTTCCTTTCCTTTTTTCCTTCCCTTCCCTCTTTCATTTCCCTTCCCTTCCCTTTTTCCCTTCCCTTCCCTTCTTCCCTTCCCTTCCCCTCTCTTCTTCCCTTCCCTTCTTCCCTTCCCTTTTCCCCTTCCCTTCCCTTTTCCCCTTCTCTTCCCTTTTTCCCTTTCCTTCCCTTTTTCTCTTTCCTCCCCTCCCCTCCCCTCCCCTTCTCTTCCCTTCCCTTTCTTCTTTCTTGAGATGGAGTCTTCCTGTGTTGCCCAGGGCAGTCTCAAACTCCTGAGCTCAAGTGATTTTCCTACCTCAGCCTCCCAAGTAGCTGGCATTATGGGCATGTGCATTCTCTTACTTCGTCCTCACAAAAATCCATGAGGTTTTGCTGCTGTCATCTCTATTTGATAGTTGAGGAAACTGAGGTTAAAGAAGCTATCTGAGATCACATAAGTAGGGATTATGAAGCCCGAACTCAGAGTCAAGTGGTGTGGGGTCTAAGGAATGGTACATTTGATTGTGACAGGGGCACACTTCACAGAGGAAGAGGCCCTGGGCCAAGGCAGAGGAGGATTTGGCACAACAATGGGCCTGCCAAGTTAAGGGGGCGGTGAGGGAGAAGGTTGCAGGCCGGACCCTCAAGGATGACCTGTGAAATTTTTCTGGCCAGGTGCAGTGGCTCACACCTGTAATACAGCACTTTGGGAGGCTGAGGTGAGTGGATCACCTGAGGTCAGGAGTTTGAGACTAGCCCGGCCAACATGATGAAATCCTGTCTCTACTAAAAATATAAAATTAGCTGGGTTTGGTGGCATACGTCTGTAGTCCTAGCTACCTGGGAGGCTGAGGCAGGAGAATCACTTGAACCCAGGAGGTGGAGGTTGCAGTGAGCTGAGATTGAGCCATTCCACTCCAGCTTGGGTGAGAGAGAGCAAGATTCCATCTCAAAAAAAAATAAAAATAGAAATTTCCTTTCTTCCAGATCACGCCTGGTGGATTTCCAGACCCACTGCCATCCCATGGACATCCTAGGAACTTGTGCAACAGAGCAGTCCAGATGTCTCCGTGCATACCTGGGGCTGATTGGTGAGGCTGGGGTCATGTGTAGGGAGCCCTGTGTTGGCTAGGCCTGAGGCAGGAATGCTCTGAAGATAAAGGATGTCATCCTGCGATGGGTGGAAGAAGGTGGGAGCTAAAGTTCGGGTTAGCCTAGGCCCTGACTACCCTTTTCCTCTTCACGCCACAGGGACTGCCATGACCCCCAACTTTGTCAGCAATGTCAACACCAGCGTTGCCTTAAGCTGCACCTGCCGAGGCAGTGGCAACCTGCAGGAGGAGTGTGAACAGCTGGAAGGGTTCTTCTCCCACAACCCCTGCCTCAGTGAGTATGCTGAACTTGCTCTCAGGCCCCGGGGTTGAGTCAGCTGGACTCAAGGGAAGAAAAAGGGTCAACTCTGTGGCCCAGGCTGGTTCCATCCATCTCCACCAGACAGTGCAGCTCCCAGCATAGGCATTCATCTCCACAGCCTGGGCCTTTCTTCCGTCTCCCACTCCCTGAGAAACCTCCAGTGCTGCCTGTTCAACCTGTCTGGAACCCAGGAACATCTCCAGATCAAGAAACAAGCAAGCAGAATGAGAGAGTATCCCACTTCCACCTCCCTCCTACTTTCTCCCCTATAGGCCAGGGTCCCTGTGGCATTCCCTTTGCTTCCTTGGGAGCCTGAGAAATCTCCTGCTCCCATGCCCTTCCAACGAGCCTTCTCTTCTCTCTTCAGCGGAGGCCATTGCAGCTAAGATGCGTTTTCACAGCCAACTCTTCTCCCAGGACTGGACAGACTCTACCTTTGCTGTGATGGCACACCAGGTAGGGCCTCCTCTGTTACACCCCTCAGACCTTTTTTTTTTGTTGTTTGTTTTTTTTTTGAGATGGAGTCTTGCTCTGTCGCCAGGCTGGAGTGCAGTGGTGAGATCTCCGCTCACTGCAACCTCTGTCTCCCGGGTTCAGGCAATTCCCCTGCCTCAGCCTCCCGAGTAGCTGGGACTACAGGTGCATGCCATTACACCCGGCTAATTTTTTGTATTTCAGTAGAGATGGGGTTTCACCATGACCAAATGGTCTTGATCTCCTGACCTCGTGATCCACCCTCCTAGGCCTCCCAAAGTGCTAGGATTACAGGCATGAGCCACCACACCCAGCCACACCCCTCATACCTTTACTGGGCCAACTGGGGAAAACCCAACCAGGCAGACAAAAGGATGGAGGGGGGCTGATTTCCTCGTTGCCATGAATACTAGAGACCTCTTACGGATACCTCAGGAGTCGGGGAATACCTCTTGACTGAGGCAGAAGGAAGTGAAGGGGCTGAATAAGATCCCCTGAGCTAACTCCATTCCATTTCTTCCACAGAATAAAAACCCTGCTCTGAGGCCACAGTCCTGGATGCCCTCTCTTTTCTCCTGCACGCTTCCCTTGATTCTGCTCCTGAACTTATGGTAGCTGGACGTCCCCAGGGCCTTCTTCCCCTCCACTACACCCAGACGGACTTGCAGCCCACAAGGGGTGAGGAAAGGACAGCAGCAGGAAGGAGGTGCAGTGCACAGATGAGGGCACAGGAGAAGCTATGGGTTATGATCTCCAGATCCTTACTGGCCTGGTCCTCATTCCCTCTACCCATCTCCACTTCTGATTCATGCTGCCCCTCCTTGGTGACCACAATTTAGCCAATCTTCTGGTGGTGACCAGCTCCACCAAGTCCCTTTCTGAGCCCTTCCTCTTGACTACCAGGATCACCAGAATCTAATAAGTTAGCCATTCTCTATTGCATTCCAGGTTAGGGTTAGGGTAGGCAGGACTGGGTGTTCTGAGGCAGCCTAGAAAGGCATTCTCCATTGTGAGAAAGGCTGGAGCAAGACTTCTGCCCCTTCGTCTCCTCTGAATGGAGGATGGGAACCTGCTGCCTGCATTGCTCTATCCCCAGATCCTGCAGAACATCTGGGCATCAGGAACTGGAGCCTGTGTGCCTTGCTTTATTCCTATTATTGTCCTAAAGTCCCTCTGGCCTCTTGGATCATGATTAAACCTTTGACTTCAGACTTTGCTCTTTATCCATTTTCTCAAATTTTGAATTTCTGTAGAACTAGAGTGTTACAGACAAAAGAGCACAGGCCAGGTGACGAGGAGATACAGCAACGCTACCACCAATGGCTATATGACTTCAAGCATGTCTCTTAGCCTTTCTGTGTTCTTGACATGGAGTTGGAAAAAAAGTAGCTTATGTGAGACCGTAGGCCTAGGATCTGTCCCAGCTCGAGCCATTTGTCAGATATTGCCTGGGATCTGCCGCAGCAGCTGAGATGGCGACCTTTAGTCAACCACACCATTTACTGAACACGGGCTTGGGTTATTGGGCTGCTCCAGATCATAATGGGGGCCAGAGGAAAAGAGGGATTGGTTCTTTTTTTTTTTTTTGTGATGGAATCTCGATCTGTTGCCCAGTCTGGAGTTCAGTGGTGCGATTTCAGCTCACTTCAACCTCTGCCTCCCGGGTTCAAGCAATTCTCCTGCCTCAGCCTCCTGAGTAGCTGGGATTACAGGCGTACACCACCAAACCCTGCTAATTTTTATGTTTTTAGTAGAGACGGGGTTACAGGTGCCTACCACCACGCCCAGCTAATTTTTGCATTTTTTAGTGAAGACAGGGTTTCAGTTTCACCATGTTGGCCAGGCTGGTCTTGAACTCCTGACTTCAGGTAATCTGCCCACCTCACCCTCCCAAAGTGCTAGAATTACAGGCATAAGCTACCACGCCTAGTGCAGAGGTTGTTCTTTTTTTTTTTTTTTTGAGATGGAGTCTTGCTTTGTCCCCCAGACTGGAGTGCAGTGGCGCAATCTTGGCTCACTGCAACTTCTGTCTCCTGGGTTCAAGTGATTCTCCTGCCTCAGCCTCCCAAGTAGCTGGGATTACAGGCATGTGCCACCACGCCCAGCTAACTTTTGTATTTTTTTTTCTTTTTGCTCCCATCTACCTTTGCAGAAGTATTTTTTTTTTTAATTAAAAATAAAATGGAGACAGTGTTTCACCTTGTTGGTCAGGCTGGTCTTGAACTCCTGAACTCGTGATCTGGCCACCTGGGCCTCCCAAAGTGCTGGGATTACAGGCATGAGCCACCATGCCCAGCCTGATTTTTTTATTTTTAGTAGAGATGGGGTTTCACCATGTTGGTCAGGCTGGTCTCGAACTCTTGACTTCGTGATCTGCCCACCTTAGCCTCCCAAAGTGTTAGGATTACAGGCGTGAGCCACTGCGCCTGGCCCAGGATTGTTCTTGATCTCAGGGAATTTGTGATCCTATTGGGATAAGGACACACCCACCCATGCAAAGTGTAATAGTTGGAAGAATGTATTTATAGAGCTCTGGACATTTGTCTATTGATTTATTCACTCACTCTTTCAATAAGCATATGATGAGTGCTGACTCTGAAGACACTATTTTGTGTGCAAGAGATTCTGAAGTAAAAGGACTCTCAGATCCTATTTTCAAACCTTTAACACTAGAGCAGGGAAGCAGACAACAGTCTATAAGAGCAGTGCAGTGTGACAAGTGATATATAATAATTATGATAATTTTTTTTTTTGAGACAGAATCTCGCTCTGTCACCCAGGCTGGAGTATGGTGGCATGATCTTGGCTCACTGCAACCTCTGTCTCAAATTTTGAATTTCTGTAGAACTAGGTTTAAGCAATTCTCCTGCCTCAGCCTCTAAAGTAGCTGGGATTACAGGCTCATGCCACCACAGCAGGCTAATTTTTTGTGTTTTTAGTGGAGACGGGGTTTCATCACGTTGGCCAGGCTGGTCTCGAGCTCCTGACCTCAGGGTGATTCACCCACCTCAGCCTCCCCAAAGTTCTGGGATTGCAGGTATGAGCTGCTGCACCTGGCCCTAATTATGATAATCCTCATTTATGGAGTCCCTACTGTGTGCCAAGTACTACTATGCACTAACTGTGTGCAAATGCATGCATTAATTCATTTAATCCTCCAGCAACGTTTGAGTGTGTTAGTTGTTAGTCACAAGCTATTATGTGACCTTGGGCTTAACCTCACTGGGCCCCACTATCCATATCTGTAACATGAAAATGGCACCCACCTTGTGAGGAGTGAGATAATCCATGTAAAAGCATTGTGGCTAGCACACAGTAAAAACTCAAAAAAGTCAACAATTATGTGTTTTTTGTAGAGAATTTGGACATTACAGACAATTCTAAAGAAAAAAGCAAAATCTTTAAAATCCCACTCTCAAATGTCCTGACCATTCCCTGCATATCTGTGACCTTGAGAATCTATGGGTATGTGTAATGTTCATAAGTAGGGTCACACACTGGAAAGCAAAGCGCAAGTCACAGACATCATTCAGCACCCATGAGTAGAGTTGAGCTGTAGCATTCTATTTATCAGCTGCATGACATGAACTTATATGAATGCATATTCATACATGCAGTTTATTTAATCAGTTCTGTGTTGATAGATACTTGGTTGTCTTCCCATTCTTCTCTGAGCCAAGTTTAAGGCAGTGAGGGAGGTGACTGTGGGTAGGATGTACACAAAGCTGCCAGAGTAGTGGGTGGAATCAGTCTCTCTCTATACATTCTTGTATCCCTGTGGCCTGCCCAACCCCAGGAAATGCTCAGCCAGGCCGCCTTCCTGAAAACTCCAGTGGGACACTGAGTTGGCCTTCCTTCTTCCTTCTTCCCCTCCCAGGAAGATCTCTGAGCAGTCAAGGCCTCTCTATTTGCCCTGGCTCCATTAACCTGGGGCTGGGGGTGTGAATGGTACAGTCATTTATTGCTAAGTACTTGAATTAGACTAATAGGTCATGTATGCTTTTCTCTGAAGAAGGTCCAAATTTCTGGTAAACAACCAGACCACTCTCCCAGCCCAGGGCCCAGAGCCAAGGTCCTGGATTGGTGTGCAGTGGCTGGACTGAAGCTTTAACGGTGTCATGGCTGTCTGGGATGGTAAATGTCATTAGACTAGCTTCTGGGCAACAAGGTGGTTAGGGCTTCTGACAGTAGTGGTAAATGGAGAGGACTAAATTACAGGTTTCTCCATGATTGGGATGCAGCAGACTATCTCCTAATCAACTATCTCCCAATTCACCCATTCATTCATTCATTCAACAAACTTTTAACAAGCACTTGCCCTGTCCCAGGTCTTGAGTATTTTTACAGGAGATAAGATCTGGGCCAGGTGCGGTGGCTCACGCCAGTAATCCCAACACTTTGGGAGGCTGAGGCGGGTGAATCACCTGAAGTCTCGAGTTTGAGACCAGCCTGGTCACCACGGTGAAACCCTGGCTATTAAAAATACAAAAATTAGCTGGGCATGGTGGTAGATGCCTGTAATCCCAGCTATTCAGGAGGCTGAGGCAGGAGAATCACTTGAAGCTGGGAGGCGGAGGTTGCAGTGGGCTGAGATCATGCCATTACACTCCAGCCTGGGCAACAGAGTGAGACTCTGTCTCAAAAAAAAAAAAAAAAAACCGTCTGTCCCTGTCCAGTCATGAGCCATCATTTTAATAAAGAAGCAGCCCAGACTGGCAGCTGGACCCTAAGTTGGGCCGTTGGGATTCTTCAGTTAACCTGGTTGATTATAACACTCAGCTATTTGACCTCGGGAAATGTTGTTCGCATTTCTAAGCCACTGTTTCCTCATTTGCAGTGGGGATGCCAAGAGAATACATAACAAGTTGCAGTCTTTGTTTTGCTTTGTTTTTCGTAAAGCAAATTAATTTCAGCCAAAAGATTAATTGGCAATATCAAATAATGCTTATATCAATTGTAATAGTTTTGGTTGGCAATTTTTTGGCTTCCTATTTCTATAAAAGCTTGTAAGCCTGATGCATTTTTGCTTATTTTGATCTCCATGTAGATTTAATTAATTTAGATAGTAGTAAAAATATTTAAAACTAACTCAGGTTGGTTTTTTTTTTTTTTTTTTAGACGTAGTCTCTCTCTGTCCCCCAGGCTGGAGTACAGTGGCATGAACTTGGCTCACTGCAACCACTGCCTCCCGGGTTCCAGCAATTCTCCTGCCTCAGCCTCCTGAGCAGCTGGGACTTCAGGTATGCACCACCATGCCCAGGTAATTTTTATATTTTTAGTAGGGATGGGTTTTACCATATTGACCAGGCTGGTCTTGAACTCCTGACCTCATGATCCACCTGCCTTGGCCTCCTAAAGTGCTGGGATTACAGGCATAAGTCACTGCACCCGGCCTTCTTTTTTTTTGTTGGGGGACAGAGTCTCACTTTGTTGCCCAGGCTGGAGTGCAGTGGCATGATCTCAGCTCACTGCAACATCACCTCACAGGTTCAAGTGATTCTCCTGCCTCAGCCTCCCAAATAGCTGGGATTACAGGAATATGCCACAATGTCTGGTTGATATATTTTTTTTGTATTTTTAGTAGAGACAGAGTTTCACCATGTTGGCCAGGCTGGTCTTGAACTCTTGACCTCAGGTGATTCACCCACCTCAGCCTCCCAAAGTGCTGGGATTACAGGCCTGAGCCACCTTGCCCAGCCAGGTTGTTTTGAAGACTGAAAATTATCATGAAACTCAGCACAGTGCCTGATACAGGATGGACACTCAATAAGTAGCAGCTATCATTATTATATACATCTGAGAGGGGACCTGTAGGTACCATGTATTCTGTTCTCTACTCTGGAACAGTGGTGAGGTGATGGAGCTACTTTCCTCTCCAATTGTGGGCTCAATTTTGGGTAAGGCTGCCCCTGGGAGACTTGCTATTCAAGATCTGAACTCCAGACTAGAAGCTATACAGCTCTGGGTCTACTGCATAAGCCCTGAGGGACCTTGTACAAGTCATGAAGGCAGAGAAAGTTGGCATCTTAGTCAATGGCCTTTTGACTGCCAGGAACAGCAACATTGAAATTACTTAGTAAAAAGGGAGTATCATTCAACCCAATTCCAAGAAGTTCAGCCAGGCTTTGAGGAAACTGGAAATGGTGAGTTGGGAACCACCTCTTGAAGCCCTAGACATCCTGAACCATCTACTACCTTCTCTCTGCAGACCTACTTCCTCCGCATGGCTAGGTCCAGTGGCTGCAGCTATTTGATCTCTCATCTCCATTCCAATTCCAAATTCACAGAGAGAGGAAATCACATTATCTGGGCTCAGGTTCTAGATTGGCTTTTCTGGGCCAAGGTCCCATCCCAGGTGTATTAGCTGGGTAAAGAAAGCCTAGCAACACTTATTACTAAAGTAATTACAGGATCCTGATCCCAGACTTATCAGTGGAGGGCAGCTCTCAGAGAAGGCAGTGCCGCTCCACAGCACGCCCCGAAACATGGACTCTTGTTAGGGAATTGAGATGGATCTTAATCACCAGAGCTCTGGCTTTGCTGCTTCAGTGGCTTCCTCCCAGGCCTGGGAGTGTCTTCTCTGTGTTTCCTTCTTGGATACCCTGAGGGGAAGAATGTAGGAACCAAACCTGGGTGACGTGCCATGACTTCTCTGGGTCTGAGAACCACCCTGGGAGCTAGATCTGAGTGGAGGTTCTTTATGGCTACAGAAAAGACCTTGCTACTGCGCGGCCTGCTAGATTTCTGGTCCTGGCAGTTGAAGAGTAAGGTGAGTGAAGGGGATCAGAATATGCTACCGCAAAATATGTCATTTTGGCATAGGAAACATTTTGAGCTGAAAGCAATTGAGATTCAACAGGAGCAGGAAGAGATCTCTCTCCTCTTATCTGCCTGAAAGCAGGGCATAAATTTTCCTTTGAAAAAGGCATTCTCCCTATACCAGAGTAAGAAAAGTGACTCTTATCACCAAAAATAGGAATTCAGCCAGACGTGGTGGCTCACGCCTGTAATCCCAGCACTTTCGGAGGCCAAGGTGGGATCGCTTGAGGTCAGGAGTGACCTGCCTGGCCAACATGGTGAAAAACCATCTCTACTAAAAATACAAAAATTACCCGGGTATGGTGGCTCATGCCTATAGTCCCAACTACTCAGGAGGCTGAGGCAGGAGAATCGCTTGAACCTGGGAGACAGAGGTTGCAGTGAGCCGAGATCACGTCACTGCACTCCAGCCTCGGTGACAGAGCAAGGCTCCATCTCAAAAAAAAAAAAAAAAAACAGAGAAATTGACACCAAGATGAGTTTGAATAAACAGACCTTACTAAAATACCACATATGTTCCATTTGTTCCCCCTTATATTTCCTAGTCATTTCCCGACACTTCACTGTCCCTTAGAGCCCAAATCATCTTTCTTTAGCTAAAAGGGCACATAAGCCCCCAAGTCTAACTGCTTCTTTGAATTTAACTTCTTTTGTCTGAACTCCCATGCATATAAATAATTAATAAAAATTGTGTTCCCTTTTTTCCTGCGAATCTGTCTTTTGTAAGATTGATTCACAGGCCTCCAGGTACTGAAAATAAGAAGGTAGAAGAAAAGTTTTTTTCCTTCCTCAACAAATGCATTACCATTTCTTTGGCAGATAACCCTCCAACTTCCCCTTTAGAGCCCATCTGACCACAGTCACAGGCGCATTTCTCTCTTGGGATCTCTTGTTCTTTTTGAAACTGAGCCTCGCTCTGTGGCCCTGGCTGGAGTGCAGTGGCATGATCTTAGCTTACTGTAACCTCTGTCTCCTGAATTCAAGTGATTCTTATGCTTTAGCCTCCCAAGTAGCTGGGATTACAGGCGTGCGCCACCATGCCTGTCTAATTGTTGTATTTTTAGTAGAGACGAGGTTTTGCCATGTTGCCCAGGCTGGTCTTGAACTCCCGGGCTTGGGCAAATCCATCTGCCTCAGCCTCCCAAAGTGCTGGGATTACAGGCGTAAGCCACCAAACCCAGCTGGGATCTCTTGTTCTTAGAAACTTCAGCCTCTTTTTAGCATCTCCACTTCTTTCTGGAGGAAGCCTTCTCATATCTAGAACCTGAGAGACTTGATTCAATAAAATTCCACCTTCAGATATTGAGCTAGTCGAGGCCTTATCTGAGATATTGTGGGCGGTGTGGAAGTGGAAGAGAGACAGCGACAATAATAGTAATAATAGCTAACCTGAGAGCTTAATGTGTACAAGGCACCATGCTAATGGCTTAATGAGCATTCTCTCATTTAATTTTCATAACTATCCTATTTTATTTTCCCAGTTTTACAACAAGGCTGAGTGAGGCCAAGCAAGGTGATAGGGCTAACAAGTATCTGGTCCAGGAATGAAACCTCAATCTCCCTGACTCCCCAGCACAATCTCTGATCCATGTTGCATTTGTCCAGTGTTTGGTGAGACCCCATATCCTAAATAAAAACAGAGGCCAGGGTAAGGGCTGTGGGGTCAGAGGGAGCTCTTTCAGACTGCAGGAATGGCTTACTGGAAGAGAAGTTATTTGGATTAGGCCTTGAAGAATGAGTAGAGTTTATTAGGCAGAAATGCGGGGCGGGCACCTCAGAGATCAGAATGAGCAAATGCAGGGACTGGAAAGGGCAGTGTTGCAGGGAGAATAAGTAGTCGGCTGTGACTGGAGTTCTGTGAGTGGCAGGGGGTACTCCCAGGTCTTCCTGTCACTCATCTCCCCACCCTGCTGTCCTGGAGGAGGGTTAAGCTTTAAGGACACGCCCAACTACAGGGCTGCTGGTGTGCAAGCCAGGCCCTGTGGAACAGGCAGAAGTCCCAGGGAACTGTGTGCAGAATTCTGGCTTGGCATGTTTGGTATCCCTGGCCAGTCATGGCCCCTTCACCCTTTAGTGACATCCTAGGGCAGAGGTCAGTATGTGTGGGTGAGAGGATGAAGTGAGCCTGTGTTTGGTCTGGGAATGGTGACAAGCAGGATGTGAGAGCCCATCCCCCACAGAAGAATGCCTGCAAATAGCCCCTCCCTGGTGCTAACCCTGCTCCCAGTGGCCATCATCAGCTGAAGTGTTAGGGCATTTGTTTTAAGGGCCTGGTCCTCCCAGACTTTGGTTGGCTTTTGGTTTCTTCCTACTGAGCACCTACTGTTGGCTGAGTAGGGCAGAAGGTAGGTTGGCACAGAGGTGAAGACAAGTTTTATGGTAGAGATGGGTAAACAAATAATAGAGACATTATTTGAGTACTTGGTAGCTATGAAACACTGTGCTAAGAGCTTTACGTGTGTATCCTTTTTTTTTTTTTACATGCATATCCTTTTTTTTTTTTTTGAGACAGAGTCTCACTCTGTCGCCAGGTGCCAGGCTGGAGTGCAGTGGTGCGATCTCGGCTCACTGCAACCTCTGCCTCCCGGGTTCAAGCAATTCTCCTGCCTCAGCCTCCCGAGTAGCTGGGACTACAGGCGCATGCCACCAAGCCCAGCTAATTTTTGTATTTTTTTTTTTA
>CAUYLG010015120.1:0-26195 GCA_963573385.1 Cacajao melanocephalus | reverse complement strand
GTGTGGCTCCTCCGCCGGGAATCTCCCAGTCTGTGGGCAACAAAAATTCGTCTGAAAGTGCGGCGTCCACTCGCTCTCTGCGCTTTCACTGGGAGCTACAATCCTGAGCTGTTGTTAATCGGCCATCTTGGATCTCTCCTCGTTTTAACTAAATCTTATAGCAAACTAAGCAAATATTCTGTGATTTCTTCCTGAAGTTATTTTATTTGAACTTTTATTTTATAATTTGAGTCTTTCTTGTGGGAGTGAAATGGTTTCTTCTCTCTGCCTCTCTTTTTCTGTCCAGGCTATTGGAACCAGGGAAGTGTAGTGGGGAATAGTTTGAATTTATATCAGGTTTGTGATTTCATTAAAATAAAAACTCCCATAGAGCTCATCTTCAAAAATCTTGCAGTGGACTTTTGTCTCCACGTGATTCATTGTGTTATGACCTGGTGACTTGGCGAGAGCTTTGCTCTTCTTGACCATGTTGAACTGGGATCATCTGGGTAAGGTGGACCTGTTCTAGTGCCAGAGTCTGACTCTCAGTGAAGACTGGGGATGTGATAGAAAGAACCAATAGCAGACAGCTGCATTTCCAGAGCAGAAGTGATTTCTCTATCATCACGTGGTTTATTTATATGTTTTGTTGCTTATGTGTTTTACTGATTATTTGTTAAGTGTATGGCCCTACTTACTAGACCATGAGGGACATATAAGAACAGGAGTTAGAATCAATCCATCAAATAGGCCCATACTTTCCTTGGGGAAAGTCGAGCAATTATCAAGCAAATGTTTCCCACCTGAAAACAGTCAGATGCATTTCTCCATTGTGGCTGATTCCCTGGTCCACAGACCCAGGGGTACGGCTATGGTCTGGATATTTGTGTCCCCGCAAAACTTATATGTTTAAACCCAGCCCCCAGTGTGATGGTGTTAGGAGGTGGGGATTTTGAAGGTGCTTAGGTCACAAGGATGCAGCTCCCATGAATGGGATTAGTGCCCTTATTATAGAGACCCCAGAAAGCTCCCTCACCCCTTCTTCCATGTGAGAACACGGTGAGTAGATGAGAGTGGAGAAGCGTCCACATTGCACAAGAGCATCATGGTGCAGGAGCCTCATTCCCAGCCCACTGGGAGAGTTGCAGGAAGAGACTGTCACCTTAGTCCGCTCTGGCTGCTATAACAAAATACCATAAGCTGGAGGCTTATCAACTGCAGAAATTTATTTGTCACTGTTCTGGAGGCTGGAAGTTCAAGATCAAGGCCTTGGCAGATTTGGTGTCTGGTGAGGACTTGCCTCCTGGTTCACAGATGGCATCCGGTTCATGCTTACCCTATGCCAGGACTGGACCCGAGCTCTCCGGGCATTTGTGCACTTTCTCCAGGACAACCCCATGCCACTGGAGCCCTAATTACCACAACCTGAAGATGAACTGGGTCACAGCGTGACTAAGAAACTGACCAAGGTTGCAGAGCTACTAGTGGGTGAGAAAGATTGAGCCCAGCCTGCCTGGCTTCAGCGCCTGTGAGCTTCACCACTGCGCTGTGTTCCCTGACCTATCTTTTCTGACATGGAAATCGATCGTCTTAAATAGGTCAACGGACTTCACAATGGTTAGACCTATGCCCCTGATCTCTACCAAAAAAAGAAAAATAAATCATAGCTCAGAGTTACAGGAAAAAAATGCTGCCTGCATGGCAGAGCATATTTACAAGGCAAGGAAAGAGGCATTATCAATGAAAACCTTTCTTTCTGATTTGTGACTGGAAAAGGTTTTCAAAGAAGTTCTCAACCTTTCAAAATACTTTCAATGCCTTTCAGCAGAGACTAAGAGTACGGAAAATGAAAGTGATGAAATTATGTTGATTGCATTAATGCCATCTCCAATAGCAGAGAAGAGCTATCACTGGAAGTGGTGGGAAGGCGTGAGTGGACCAGAATTCATTATTTGATAGGCTTCATCTATTCCCAGTATTCTTTTTCTTTAACAAAAAAAACCCATCTTTTCTCTTTCTTTGTGATGGAATCAATAGGAAAATATATTGAAATAGTGACATATATCATTTCATTGTTTTTCTGGTAAAAGATTTGACTGAAGTTATAGCTACCAAAAAGTTATAATTCCCACCTGGGTTCTGAGTTCAGAGGAACTTGACTCAGATGTCACTGATTTTCTGCTAAGTCTCTGTGTAGGGGATTTCAGGTTACTAAATTAACTTCTTCTTTTTTTGGCGGGGGGAGGAGGGGAAGGAATTTTTGTTCTGTTGCCCAGGCTGGAGTGCAGTGGCACGATCTCGGCTCACTGCAACTTCCACCTCCCAGGTTTAGGCAATTCTCCTGCCTTAGCCTCCCGAGTAGCTAGGATTACAGACACTTGCCACCAAGCCTGGCTAATTTTTGTATTTTTAGTAGAGATGAGGTTTCACCATCTTGGCCAGGCTGGTTTGAACCCTTTACCTCAGGTGATCTGGCTGCCTTGGCTTCCCGAAGTGCTAGGATTACAGGACAGAACCACCACGACTGGCCTGAATTAACTTCTGAAGTCATGAAACGTTTGACCCTATGGAATTGTGTTGACTTGATTTTCAGTCTAGGGATTGGCTTCGGGTTGAATGTCATTTTCCAGTTGGTATCACAGAGGCCGAGAAGGGGACACAGGAACTTCCACTGTCAGGAAGTTTTTTCTCTCACCAGGACTATTTCTGGTACTACCACTCTTCATATTTTTAAGCACTACTATAGGTGTATTACATGCAGACTTTTGAATTTTTTTATAACTTACAGCTCCAACGTGTCCCTATAACTTCAGTAATTTTTACCAGGATGCCAAATCAGACATTTGATTTATGTTATTTTGTTTAAATCATTTGTTTTCTCATGTTAAGGGACATTTCAAGTGTTTCAGACTTCCAAATCTGTGACATTTCTGTCTGCCACGCACAGGAAGGTTCTTTCATATATGAGGAAGGGTGGGAGGAACACACACACACCAGAACCATGGCGGAAGATCTCGGTGGCACATTGGAAGTTGGCAGTGTGCTAGCTGGTATACTTATCACACCTGACACTGTCCAGGCTTACTTTGCACACCTGACTTTAAAAAACATATTGTACATACTCACACTCTGGGTTCAAATGCCAGTTATGCTACTGTTGCGAATTCCTTACCTTCTCTGTGATTTCATTTCTTCATCTGTAAAATGGGGGCAATAGGCTGGGTGCAGTGGCTCACGACTGTAATTGTAGCAACTTGGGAGGCTAAGGTGGGCAGATCACTCGAGCTCATGAGTTCAAGAATAGCCTGGCCAACATGATGACCCTGTCTCTACTAAAAATACACACACACACACAAAAATAGCCAAGCATGGTGGTACACTCCTGTAACCCCAGCTATTCAGGAGGCTGAGGGACAAGAATTGTTTGAGCTTGGGAGGCAGAGTTTCTCTTCAGATTGTATAAATCTTTCACCTTTTAAAAAGTATGTTGTACATACTACACTCACCTCATGGGGCTATTGTGTAAGTCAAATGAAATTGTGTATGTGAAGCTGCCGTGTAACTGAAAGCCAAAACGATGAGTGTGTGCAGGCATTCATGTATAATACACGAGTACATGAGTGATTGTTTTAATGATCCCGGAAGGACGCAGAGGAACCTACAGGAATGCATAAAGTGCAGTGATTACTCAAGAGGCGGGTGACAGGAGCAGGGGTGGGTGCCAGGAGCTAGGGTGAGGGATGAGGCCAGAGGAGCATCTTCCTGAGCCTTGCACCTGCCTGGCAACCTCCTGGCCCGGGGTGTGGCTGGCCTCCCTCAGGCCCATCCTCCTTCCCTGTCTTGCAAAACCGGGCTTTGTACCTGTGTCTCTCTTGTAACTCAGGGAGGGGAAACCTTTTCCCTGGTTGTTGTGAAGCAAGAAAGCTGACACCAATGACCCATGACCCTTCCCCCACTTCGCCAAGTAACTGGACAAGGAGACCCGGGAAATGAAGGACCCTAAGATGAAAATCCTGGAAGGGACAGAAGACATTCTCCTTGGATTTTGCATTGCCTACATGTGGCTCCTAGAGCTTCCTTAGCCATTTTGACACCAGCTTGAAGGTGGAAGCAGGGAATGTAGGAAGAGAAGGGAATTGAGAGGCCAGCTGGCTGCATTTAGAGGCACCTTGACTCTTGGCGAAAAGCCCTCATTGTCTGAGCTGATTTGAGCTGGGATGATCATTAACTTGTAGCAAAAAGAATGCTTCCTGATCAATAGTAGTCATCATGCTTTTGGTTGGATGGTTCAGACAGTCCATGAAATAAAAACTATAAATGAGTTAACCATTCATTCTAAAGAAGTACAGCTATGGCAAGACAGAAATTTCTCCTGTGGCTCCTAAAGAGAGCTCTGTGAGTGATGTCCCAGAAATGCCATGATGATGTTCCAGGCCCGAGATGCCATGGGGCACAGAGGGCCCTTCTGACACCGAGCGTCCTATACACCACCTCATCTACCACACCAAAGCCAAAACCAGCAGCCATGGCTGCCAGGGCTCTGCACCGCATGCTCCAGGCTGGACAGCCAGTGTAGGCCCCCATATCCTTTAATACATCTTACAGAAACACCAGGGGTTTGGTCTAGGTCCTGCAGCTCACTGCACAGAAAGCCAGTCACTGAGATGAGTGCTGCCAGGCAAGAAGACGTTATTGGGTGCTGCAGCTGGGGACATAAGAGATCAGTCTCAAATCCATCTCTCAGATGGACTAACGGGGAAAACAGGGATCAGGGAGGGGAGAGGAAGGGGAGTCGATCAACAGGAGCAGAAGGGTGGGTGGCAGTCATGGCAGGCGAGGGCTCTGGCCTCTCATGGTCCAGATGTGGTGATCTGGTGAGTTTGAGCTCCTTGTTACCATCCGGGAGGCCTGATGGCTGGTGTCCTGAGAGAGAAACTCAAGTGAGACAAATCTATGTTTCTCAAGTTTTGAGACTGGGAGGGTCTATTTTTATGTTCATTGAAAAGAAACCATAAACCTCAATTGGATGGGACAATTGGGCAGTTTTTATGTTCGTTCAAGCAATGAAAGTTGTCCATGGCCATTCCCGGGTGCCGAGGGCCTGAACAGGCCATGTGCATGAAGGAGAGGTTTGGGTCTTAGCAAATAAGAACAGAAGGCGACTCTCATCTGCGCTGATGCAGGAAAACACCTCGACCCTGACTGCATTCTCCCCAGAGAGTTCTCCGGCTCTTCCCGGGTGTGCAGAGAGGAGCCTATGGTGCACAGTGTGGAAAGTGGGCATTCTGTGAAGCATCACATGAACCTGAACGAGGTTATTTATCTGCAGACCTAACAAAAATAACCATGACCTTCAGCTTTGGTGGTGGAGGAGGGAGGGGTGACATTTTCTCCTTGGTACTTTTTGATATTATTTGGATTGTTGTAATGAACACACATCACTTTTGTAAAACTAATAGCCTCCTTTCAAAAACTGATCAACTCATAAAGATAAAATTTTTTGGTTTTGGGGTTTTTATTTAGAACTGTTCTTTCTGATAATAAATTTGGCAAAATAATCAGTAAGCTGTTCAGGATATTCATAGTTTGAAATAATGAAACCATATAATTTGGGAAAATGGGAACTCTTGTCTTTGTGTTCTGTATCACAGGGGGAGGTGCATGGATCTAATTAAGTCCAAAGTAGCATCACATAAGAACAAGCCAGGATTTATTAATGATCAGGACGCCACGTGAAATTCATCTTCTTGACCTTAAATATCGAGATGACTGGAAAGAAATCCAATTTATTTGCTAAATCAAGAGATTGATTCTCTTACAGCTGTAACTCCTCTATGTATCCTAAGTGTCGCATTTATGATAATTTATTTGGAAAAATTAGCACATAAATATAATGTCAAGTTTTTTGTGGAGAGCCCACTCATCTTGAAATATTCTCACTTGTGTCATGAACACAGGTGTGCTGTAAATTTAGATGACATCTTACAAATTTTTTAATTATGATGAGACATAACAAGCCTTCACAGAAGGGGCTGTGCCTCTGTTCTGCTTGACCCACAGATATTGGTAAAACTGCCAGCTCTGAGTTCAGCTGCTTTCTATTTCACTATGTCTACATTCGCCTGTATTTTGTTGGAAAACAATGACTTTGGAGACAGGCAGATCTAGTTTAAACCCAAATTCTTTACTTTCTGCTCCTGTAACACTGGCCAACATGTCTCATCTCTCCGACCCTCCCTGTAAAATGTTGATAATGGCACCATCTTAAGATTGATGACAATGTACATGTTTTGCCTGCCACAGTGTATGTGATCAATACATAGTAACTATTATTCCTTGCGAAAAAATATCTACCCGATGATGGGATATTGGATTAAAAATCAACGAACAAGAATGGAGTAAATAGTCAATGAAGAAAATGTCATTTAGGGCACAGACACCCATCTTCTCTGAAGTGGGAGGTGATATCTCAGCAACCTTCCCAACAGAAGGGGAGCATGTGCAGACAGTGAGATGGTGTTCAAGAAGGCATAGTCCCTTGTGTGAGCAATTGTCTTTCTACAGGGGGAACGATCATCTAACAATACTTTTTAATAATTCTCTATTGGTAAGACCTGCGGGTTTTACAGTTTCAGAACAAATGAAACTATGACTCTCGTCTTGCAACTTGTGTAGTTGATTTCACGTTCGACTGTGTTTTGTTCAATTCTTTCATTCTTGTTTTCTCTCTGGGAAAGAGGATTCTGCCCTCCAGCATATGATGAGGCAGGCTAGGCAGGAAGCTGGGGGCACAGAGCCCGTTGCTAGGGTTCTGTGATGCCCACCAGTGTCTTGGAAGCACCTCTGCCTTTCCAACCTCTTTTTAACACTGACTCTTATTTTTCTTCCACTTTTCCATCACCAGATAGGATTCCCTTCACCATGGTAAACCATGGACTTCATCTGTTGCTTCTTCTATGAAGATATAGAACAGACCCGGGCAGTCACTTCCTTCATGTTACTGTCCAGAGGCTGAAGGACTACAGCAATATGCCCAGCATTGCGAAGTCCACCGCCAGCTCTTCCGTGCTGACCCGGGGTCATTTGCACAATCTGACTCCCGTCTATGGAGCCACCTCCTCTAAGCACTCTCCCCCATCGTCCTGATCCCACCCCTCTTTTCCATGCCTCTCTTGTGCACAGCATTCCCACATCACTCCATCCTGGCTTCTCCATAGCACTTACGTCATGCTGCCATGTGTTTACACCACCACTGGATCCTGAGCTTCTGGGAGGTAAAGAAA
The DNA here is from genome assembly GCA_963573385.1 of Cacajao melanocephalus. Classification (NCBI taxonomy): domain Eukaryota; kingdom Metazoa; phylum Chordata; class Mammalia; order Primates; family Pitheciidae; genus Cacajao; species Cacajao melanocephalus. Next base: position 18,933 of record CAUYLG010015120.1, on the reverse strand, counting down.
ACGTGACTCATTTGTCTCTGCATTTCCAGGATCTAGAAGGTCGCCTGGCACATGGAAGCAGCATAGGCACCATCCAGAGCAGCCTGGTCATCATGCAGTGACTAAACAAATGCAGGGCTTTAATCCCATTCACACTTCACTGCATTGCCCTCCTATGGCCAAGATAACACAGCCATGGGGACCCAACAGTTGTTGAAAGGAGACAGCTGGCTTCTGCACATGCAGGGAACATAGAGGAGGTCACTGTCAAACCTGAGATGCTTTTGAGACAGAAACTGCACACAGGGACAGCAGGTGCATCCAGGGGGCTATTCCAGGTAGACTGGGGTGTATGGTCACCCTAGTCACAGGGCATGAGAAAGACAGTGGAGACAAAGACACCAACGAATTGGTCCAAGTCAGAGTGGTCATATCCAATACGACAGGGGCTGACAAGGAGCTGGGACAGCTCAGCTGAGGTTTGCTGGTTGAAAATTCCAGAGTCCAACTCTGGATAACTTGAGCAAAAGGGGATCAGTGAGGAGGAATCGGGGATGGAAAACATGGTGGGAGGTCAGGTGTGATGCTGCAGCAGCAGGGACAGACTCCTCCAGGAGTCAAAAACTCGAAGTCAATGGACCTCAGGATGCAGGGCAATGAACAATGAAGTGGACTTCAAAGGAACCACGATTAATTGTCCTCTGTTTCTCTGCCCCAGGAATCCTAGTGACAGGGAGAAGGCAGCCACCCGGCCTTGTTTGAGTCCATGAGCCTGCCTTCCCTCCTGGGCTAAGTCAGGAATCATGCCTGTTGAGTATTCAATTAGACTTCACATCAGAGAAAGCAGTAATTTCCCCAAGCAGAAACCAGGGTGTTTTCCACTCTCATTTTTACCTCTTTAGCCTTCCTCTTCTCCATGTAGAAATATAGTAGCTCCAACTGTGAGCAATAGCAATGATGAGATGCTCACTCAGCCCATTTTTGCTTATGTGCTACTCGTTAATCTCTTTTACTCTCATTGTGATGTCAATAATAACTACTTAACTATAAATAATAATGGCATTAAATGCCAATCATATAAAGCTTTCGGATATGACCTTCTTTAACAAAAGGACAAGGCCGGGCATGGTGGCTCATGCCTATAATCCAAGCACTTTGGAGGCCAAGGTGGGAGAATCACCTGAGGTCGGGAGTTCAACACCAGCCTGACCAACATGGTGAAACCCCATCTTAAAAAAAAAAAAAAAAAAAAAGGACAAGGGCTTTCCTCATAAAAGCTTTCTGTTACCAAATGGAGGACATGATTGAAGAGTTCAAATCAACCGCATTTATTTATTTTTGTTTCGCGGATGATTGTGGGGATTTTTTGCATGGCATCAGCTGATTATATTTCAAAATAAATATGTTGATTGAGTTAAAATGCACACGGGAAGTGAAAATCATATAAATTCCTTTTGTTTTTCTTGTGCTTTTTTTTGTTAAAGAAGACATGAGAAATGCATGAGTTGACAGTACAGTCTCATCGCACTTTATCATGTAAATGCATATTTACAACATTTTAAAAAGGTGGATTATGCAAACTATTTTGAGACATTCAAAAAAAATGTAGATTATTTACCAGCCAGAAAATTAACACGCTTAGAAACATGTTAAAATGCTTCCTGTTCAAATGAGAAACCCTAAGTGCTCCTCCTACTTGGAATGGTTGATCACACAGCATGTGCTTTATTTAGACAGAATATGCAGGGGAAATTCTTAAGCAATAAGAATCAAAATGTGTGCCCGAGCAGCCAGCTTCCAACGTTAAATATAATCATTTTAAATTTCCTGCTTGCTTTTCTTTAAAATAATCACCCCTATTCTTGGAGATGTTTCTAGGATGTCTTCTCTAGAATAAGGAAAAGCTAAGTACTAATTTAGGGGAAAATGTATATATGAATGAGCTTTCCCTGAACTTGGTGATGTCAGGGTTTCCACTCTTGCAGAATTGGTTTTCCTTTACATTTTGTCCCCTGTGCCCTGATGCTTAAATGTCCGGTGGGGCAGGGTGCTGAGCGGGCAGGGACAGGCTGCTGTGAGATGTGGTCTTCACATCATTCCCCCCAGGACACTGGCGCTCACTGGTGGAATGGGTTGTGCTGCCTGGAGAATTCCCTGGCATGAGCCGGCCGGTGTGCTGGGAGCAGGGACCAGAGAGCTTGGGAGGAGAGCGCCACTCGCTGGCCTGTGGTATTCTTTTAAGAACGAGGGAACCTGGGATGGCTGAAGAGCTCCCGCTTCCTTGCTTTGGGAGAAACTTCCTGCCTGAGCACTCCAAGAACTGCCAAGGCTTTCTCAAGGCCTGTTCTTATTTCTGGGGGCAGCCGCAGACAACTTCAGTTCCTGTTCCCTGCAGTAAGTGAGGCTGGGCGTGTGCGGTGTCCAGGCCAAGCAGCCTTCAGGATTGCAGGTGACAGAACAGCGATGTGGCCAGGAGAGGGGGCCAGGGATGCTGGGGCTGCCGTCTCATGGTCTGAAGGCTCCAGTTAACAACAGCCCTCTTTTCTCTACCCACATTTAAGGAACACTTGAGAGGCAGACAGAGTTGAGAAGATACAGAGCAAAATATCATTTTTATATGGGTAAAACTGTGGGAAAATGTGGCTTGTTGGCCAAGTGGGTGTCTTCATATTTCACCTCCAAATTAAAAAGACTTGCTTGCAAAATCACAGTACACTGGCTGCAGTGCCCAACTGCCCAGTGGGGTTGGCCTCTGAGAATCACTGCATAGAGAGGCACTGCTACACACGTGCCTTCTGCAGGCAGCGGCTCCCACCGTTAGAGAAAGTGAGAGCTGATTCTACCAACCTCTTTCAGACCTAGACCTGCCAGTCTGATGACTCAGGGAGGACAAAGGCCAGGGGACCCTGAAGAGCTCGTCTTAAGGAAGATCTTCCTCTGGAAAAAGGGAGGAAAGAAAGCACGCTCCCTCCCTGATCCCAAGGCCAGGTCTTCGGCGATGGGAAAATGCCTGACCACAGCCATGTGTACATGTGGGGAGATGAATCTCTGCTCATTGCCCTGTGCTCAAGCCAAGGTCTGTGAGACACAAATGCGATGCAAGGCAGGGTCTCTGACTTCAGGAGATTGCAGTCCAGCTGCAGTGATCAAACACATGGGGCAGCTTAGGGAAGACGTATTATTAACTGCTCAAATGAAGGAGATGGATGGCGGGAGGTTTATAAACTTAGAGAGAGGAAGCAGGGCAGGCCACAGAGCAGAGCTGGGCTTCCAGAGCAGGTCCTCCAGGTAGAGTTGAACAGATGGGCAGTGCCGGGAGAGGAAGAAGTGCAGGGATTCCTCTGTCTGTGTGTGGTGTGTGTGTGTGGTGTGTGTGTGTGTGTCTGTGTCTCTGTGTGTGTGGTGTGTGCAGGAATGGGTACAGTGTGCAGAGATGTGTGAAGTGCGTGTGTGTGTTTGTGGTGTGTGCAGGAATAAGCGCACACCACAGTGGGCAGAGATGTGTGAATTGTGTGTGTGTTCACACTTGCATGCATGCACAAGTGAGCAGGAATGATCACAGTGTGCAGAGGTCTGCAGAGGCCTGGCCTGGCCTGGCTGGAGAATTGCAGTGATGGAGAAAGAGAGAGGCTGGCATGGATTTGGGCTGCCTGCCCTTCGGTGGGGGTTCAACACACACACACCACCATGATGACAGCTGACCACATTCTTTCTATAGCTTTGCCTCTGGGTTGGGGCAAATCCCATAACCTTGATTACACATCTGCCAGGTAGGCATTTCTAGTTTTGATCACAGCTTTACTGAAGGATCAGCCCTGTCTGCAGTGAAGTGCCATGATGCTTGTGGCTTTGAAAAGAGGAGAAGCGAGCCGGGCTGTGTCTGGCTCTTGTGAGGAGTGCTGGCTGGGCCTGTGTACAGGTGACCGGGTGACCAGTAGTACCACTGTGCTAACGGACAGTCTGATAGGACAAAGGTGGGAGTAGTTTGGCAAGGAATGGATAGAGGTACTGCTGGGAAATTCCAGTTGTCAGACTGCGTCAGGAGTTATCTGACGAAGGCCGGGATTTGGTGGGATTTTGTTATGTATACTCCGCATCTGAAGTTTATATCTCTTTCTTAAACCTTCAACTTTTTACAGCTTTGTGTTGAGTGCTGTCATGTGTATTCAGAGTTAGATAGAGATAGACGGACCCACACACACTCGTCTGTATCCATGTCATTCTCTGTAACTCACTCACGAAATATTAATAAACATTAATACACAGGGAAGAATCAAAGAAAAAGAAAGTAACTTTTTAACCCAACCCAAATATTAGGTGATACTATAACAAATTATGCATAGTAGCTTGATGACAAGTAATGAAGCCATTACATTAATTTATACCCCATCTGCACATTAATTTATACCCCATCTGCACAGTAACTGCCTGTTATTGCTAAGTTATTCCACTTTAAAATAACATGGAGATGCCTGTGCCATTGTATTATGTAAAAAATGAGACAAAGTGATACACAAAGCATGCTTGTAAGTATGACCATGCAAAATTTCCCCCCAAAATCTATGCTTTGGGTTAAGTAAATTCTTTGGGAAAGAGTACTCTAATTTTTTTAAATTAATTAATTAATTGATTAATTATTTGAGACGGAGTCTCGCTCTGTTGCCAGGCTGGAGTGCAGCGGTGCGATCTGGGCTCACTGAAACCTCTGCCTCCCGGGTTCAAGTGATTTCCCTGCGTCAGCCTCCCAAGTAGCTGAGACTACAGGCGCCTGCTACCACGCCTCGCTAGTTTTTTGTATTTTAGTAGAGATGGGGTTTCACCATGTTGGCCAGGATGGTCTCGATTGGAAGAAGTACTTTAAAGGTATGTTTATTTACTTCTCTTCCATAGTTTTTACATTTTTCAAATGCCTTTAAGGAGGAAAACCTGTTAAATGAATTTCTGCTCTGGAGGCAGAGCTACCAGCAATCCAGTGAAATTGTTAATTATTCTAAATCAACTCGTCTATCTATCCCAGGCCTTTTACTCAAAGATTGAAATGCGATGAGGGTTCCAGGTCAATTTTCCACTTGCTGCGCTCTTATTCCTGCTGATGTGAAGGGCTGTGAGTGTTCCACTAATTTGTCTTGAGTACAGGCTGACCTCAGCAAGCTTTGTCACACCTAATGTCACTTGGATTCACACAGGCAGGCTGGGCTCCGGGCCCCGTCCTTGGCAGTTCTCCTCTGTGTTTGATGTGAAATTTGTCTTGTAGATGATGCTGAAGCTATGCTTTAGAGGCTAAAATTGTTCTCTGAGCAAGGTCCAATGCTTAGGACTGGAAAAAATTATTGCATTTGGATGTAGTGCGTTTTTCTAGAGTGTGTAAGAACCTTTTGCGTAACTCAGTCTGAGCCTCCTGTTCTACAGTTACCACATCCAATAGACGTTCTGAATCCCACCAAGGCCATAGCCCAGCCCCTGAAAATGTCTGTGCAGAGCTGAATTGTGTTAAACTCGGACGTTTAGCCATGTTTTGAAGTGGAGCGGTTAAGTGAGGGACAGGGTGTCTGCAAAAGGAAGGATCTGCCCCTTGCCCTGTGATAGTTCAGGCTCTTTGAAGATTGAAGGCACATCACGATGACTGTTCCTGGTGTGTGAAGAATCCACAGTACCAAGGAATATAAAAATAATGAAATTGTAGAGGAGAGTGCCTTGAGGATCGTATGCGTGGAGTTGTCATTTGTCCTTCTATCTCATCCCATGTAAGAAGGCCCTGTTCCCTCAAGTGACAAATGTCCATCACCGAGGGGTTCCCAGGCCCCCAGCATCACTCTGAGCCCAGCAGGTGCAGCGACCAACAAGCTGGTCTCAATCCTTACTCTCAACACGTTTAATTTTCAGTGTGCAGGACAGACGAGAAGTAATTATGCAAGTGAATAAGCAATGGATAGCAGAAGTCTGTGTGCTAGAAAGCGACGGTGGGCTCTTGAGATTGGTGGTTCAGAAATGGCCCCTGCTAGAAAGTGATGTTTAAGGGGAGACTTGAATGAGAACCAGTCAGTTATGCAGAGATGAGAGCTTTCCAGCCAGATGGAATCATTACTGGAAAAGCTGAAAGGCAAGAATAAATAGGAGATGTTTAAGAACTGTGTCTGATGTAAAAAGAAGAATCACAGGCGCTAAGGTTGAGGTTAGGAGCAGGTGGTGCTGTCGGGCCCAGGGTAGATAGTGGGGCTTTTTACTGGGTGCAGTGCTGTGCTATGGGACTGTTCGAAGTAGGAGAGTAGCTGTGTGTAATTTTCATTTAAAGTGTTCTCCTTCCCTGTGGAGCACAGGTTATCAGGTGGACAGGAAAGAAGCAGGGGGTTCAACAGGAGTCTTGTGAGGGGCATGGTGAGTGGTCACCAGACACTGATGTTTTTAGACAGAGGAAGGAGGAGGCCACTGCTCACTGGGCAGTGTGTGGATCAGAGAGGAAATCCAGCCTGGGCAGGATGGAGAAACCCCATCTCTACAAAAAGTACAAAAATTAGCACGCACCTGTGGTCCCAGCGACTAGGGAGGCTGGGGTAGGAAGATCCTTGAACCCAGGAGGTGGAGGCTGCTGTGAGTTGTGATTGTGCTGCTGCAATCCAGCCTGGGCAACAGAGCAGGATCCTGTCTCTAAAGGTTTATGTAGAGAGAATTGATGGCGATTCCAAGCTTTCGGTCTGAGCACTGGGACAGATGGAGTTGGCATTTTACTGAGTTGAGAGATTGGGAGGAGCCGGTGGGTGTGGGGAGGTGGGGCAGAAACTCCACTGGTGAAGTTGGCTTGAGCTTCTCCCGAGGCCTCTCCCCAAGGCTTGTAGGCAGCGTCTTCCCCCTGTGTCCTCACAGGGTCTTTCCTGAACACCCCTGGTAGCTCCTCTGTGTCTGAATGTTCTCTTCTTATAAAGACACAGTCAAGTACGATTTGTACCCAACTCTCAACCAATGATCCATTTTACGTTAATTCCCACCCCAACAAGATGGGAGGACGCTACAGAGCAACGTGATGAAGGGTGGGGACACTGGAAAAGGGGATGACTTGGGGATGCTTGGCACTTTGCTGTGCCAAGGTTAGATACGTGACATAGAAGGAGAAGGTCAAATTCAGCTGTCAGGAAGGAAGCACAGTGGGTGGAGGTAAGAGGACGCCTGAGGCTTTAATTACTGGGGTCCATCTGATGATTTAGCTTTGCTAAAGACCAGTCACCTTGCCTAGTGCTTTCTTGCAGATGCCAGTAACAATTCTTCGCAGGATCTCAGCAAAATGCACATTCAAACTGGTTACTCTTAGGTAAGACCAAGGGTTGGTGTGTTCTCTAGCCTTTCTTCTTTCCAGCTGGGCAGCTAAGCACACAAGCTCAGAGGCTACAGCAAAACTAAGACAAGGCTAAGCAAAGTCTATGAACACGATTTGAAAGTTTGTTACTCAGGTGTCCGCATTTGCTTTTTGACAAACTCTGATTTTGCATGGGACGAGGAGCCTAGAGGCTCAGCTACCAAGAACATATTTTATGATAGACGGCGATTCCCCAGTATTTGAGAACGAATGAACAGAAGTCACGCGACTAGGGACTCTCATTACAGCGGATGTGGAGCTTTTGAGGTGACAGTTGATAGTTCATATCAGTAATCCAAAAATAAATGGAATCTGTGTGAGTACATTCCATACAAATTAGTAACCAAATTCTGCAAAGCCATACCCTGATAAATTGATCATTTTGTTTTATTAGACAAACCATGAACATTTGTAAAGGGGAAGGTGCTTAGTTCTTTGATTCATCCTTGATACTTAGAAAAGTATTTATTTGGATTGCTTATAATTGAATAAGATTTAAAAATTCTTTTTAAAATTTTACTAGACCAATTGCTTTACTCCTAATACTGTTACGTTCATTGAATTGAGTGACAAGATCCTTAGAAAGAAATAAACAATAGCAAAGTACTTTTCCTTCTTTGGTTTTGTTGTTGTTTGAAATAGTCTAGTTCTGTTGCCCAGACTTGCTCACTGCAGCCTCCAACTCCTGGGTGCAAACAATCCTACTTCCTGGTCTCCTGAGTAGCTGGGACTATAAGCATGTGCCACCAGGTCCAGCTAATTTCTTTAAATTTTTTTTGTAGAGATGGGATCTTGCTTTGTCGCCCAGGCTGATCTCAAACTCCTGGGCTCCAGTGATTCTCCTGCCTTGGCCTCCTAAAGTCCTGGCGTTACAGGTGTGAGCCATCTCGCCTGGCTGCAGAATACTTTTGGATCTTCAAAAATTATTAAGGGCTTGGAAATGGTCCAATTCCCAGGACTTTCCCCCTCAACAGGATGTCCTAGTCTTCAGCGTGTTCACGAGCCACTCTGCCTTTAGTACACATAGCTGAGGCCAGAGGGAAGGTTGCTAGGAAATCCCAGGACCACTGAGCAGCCTCAGGGAAGGGGTGCCTGTAGATTTTCAGTGCAGCCCATCCTCTTCTCAGCTGTGAACAGTTACAGATAAGCCCAGCAAAAACGTGCATTTCTGTTAAAAGGTTTTGGTTTCTAATATCTCTTTTTGACTCTTATCATTTCCGTCTTTCTGCTTACCCGACTCTTCTTGCACAGTACGCACCTTTTCCGTTCTAGCCCTTAGGATATTAGCCAAAGTTATTTTCAACTCCCTGGTCTGAGGACTTCAACCCCTCTGCCATGAGTGACTCTGGTTCTGATGCTCACCTGCGTGTTTTGTCTGTTAGTACATCTTGTAGTTTTGTGTTGAAAGCAGGACATGATATACCAAGATACTGCCTCTTGTGGAAGTTTCTACTCATAAATGAATTTCTTCTCTGGCAAGTTGTGATTCCCTGTATCCACTTGTCTCTCCAATTTGGGGAACAGAGATTTGCACTGTGACTTCAGTTCTCTCTGGCCCCAGGAAGTTGTTGATTTTCAGTTCGTTGTACTTTTTGTTGTTTGTTGTTTTAGAATGGAGTGACACCTTCCAAGCTTCTCACACATCATGCCAGAAACTGAAGTGTGCATGGCCACCCTTTATTCAGCAAGTCTTGGCTACTCCTTAAATGGGGTATAAATGGCCCTTATCTTTAAATAAAGTGGCTGATAAAGACACATTTTGGAGATGGGTTGAACAGAGAGTATCCACACAAATGTGTGAGCTCACTCATGTTGGTCCCTCTCCCCAACAGCGCCGGTATACACTTCCCAAATAAAGCTTCTGCTGGCAATGTGGAATTCACTGATATTAGAGGAAGAAAACAATGACGTATTTTATTTGGCCCTGTAGACATTAAAAGGAACGTTGAGGAAACAGAGACAAACACTGGGGCCCCCTATGCTAAGTGGAGTAAGTCTGACACAGAAAGTCAAACGCCGCGCGATCTCAGTCACGTGTGGAATCTAAAAATCCAGTCTCATACAAACAAGAAGTAGAAAGGTGTTATCCAAGGCTGGGGAGCAGGCGGGGCAGGGAAAGGGCAGCCATGGAATAAAGGATACAAAGTAAGAGCAGAGGAATATGTTTTTGTGATTGATTTCACTGCTTGGTTACCGCAATTTATAATCATGTATTGTATATTTCAAAATTGCTAGAAGAACAGATTTTTGACATTTTTGCCACACACACACCAAATGATAAGTTGGTGAAGTCACAGATATGTTAATTATCTCAGTTTAATCTTTCTACAATTTATATGTATCTACACATCAAAATATCACATTGTGCCCTACTGATATATACAATTATTAGTTGTCAATTAAAGGAATAAATTAAAAAACTTGAAGAAATAAGATCTTGGAGGCAGCAGTCAAAATGTTGTTCAGTCTAGGAAAGATAAGGCTTATTCTCTGTGACTATATTATCAAATTATGTACTCTCTAGGCTAACTGTAAACATTGTACTGCAAAATGCACAGTGCTTTGTCTGGTGTTTGCTGTCACCCATAAATGTTAGCCATGATAGTGAGTGTTTCATCCTGTTCTCTTTGCTTATGGCACAGTGCCTGGCATATGATGGGTTTGCTGAAGGAAGAAAAAAACGAATGAACTTCACTATGTAAAGCGGACTGACCTGATACTGTTTCTTCTCTCCAGAAAATAGAACTTGAGAACATGGGCTTACATTGGTACAGTAAGTTGAAGTTAATTATAAGAAATAACCCTTCTGGTATTTCTGGGAGCGTTGGCTTGGAAAAGTCAAGCACTTTATTTCTCATCAAATTTTAATCCTACTTGATAGTTCTTGGGTCAACTATAAAATTATAACATTTAAAAATCACTTCAAAGGGTTTTTCTTTTATAAAGATTATCCTGCTTGGTTTAAAAAAGAAACATATCATTATTGGAGGAATCATTCTATTGTTATATTCACTCCATAGCTTTGCTAAAGACATTAACCTTGTCCCAGAGATAATCCACTTGTAATATCCACTGCTTCCTCCGGATCTCATGGTAGAAGATGAGCAAATTCCTTCTTAGGTTTCTTTTTTCTCTTAGTGGTTTCTTTTAAAAAAGAAAACCTAGTTAGAAGTGGAAATGTCTTTTTCTTTAAATTCAAAAATAATAATAACATGCAAAAAAGTGAAAACCGAAAACCAAAGTTGGGCATTGGAACACACCCTGAACATCTGATGAAGTGTCCCCAGATCGGCGAGGGAGAGATCTCTTGTAATTAACCAGTAGACTTCCAGGTCCAGCTCCTACCGAAGTTTAAGTCCAGACACGTGGTTAATCAAGCACAAAGCAGCTTCAATTAGTGTTGAGTGACAGATGCAGAAGAGTCCCGTGGCAGAGAACCCAGACTGTCCCCCTGCCCCATCCCCTCCCTCCCTCTTAGTCTTGGTGAGAGCCGCTTGGGCAAGAATTGCCACCGAAGAACCCCACTCCTGGGGGGCTTCATGCTCCCCGACCCCACCACCCACACACAGGGGGCTGCCAATGACAGAGGCCAGCGTGGGAGAAGGCAATTCCGCATAGACGTTTCCACCGAAATGGGTTATTTCAGCCTCGTTGGTCACAGATTCTGTGGTTTTCCAGTGATTCATCTTACTATTAATAATGTCAGAGAATTTTAGGCCCTTGAATTAAATAATGATAAATAGGAACCATGGAGTGCGCCGGGCGAGGCCGTGCTGTTTATTTCAGCGTGCAGCACTGTCAGGCCTGATAAATCGGCTCCCTGAAATAGTTTATAAAGTACTGAATTGATGTGGCCGTTGGTGAGGGAGAGAATTAATGTTACAAAATAGGCCTGCAACCTAGATTGGATGAAAGCAGAGGAAAGCCTTTTATATAAATGCTGTGTCTGTGTGGGAAATGGTTGCCACCAGAGGTGAGCGAGCTCCCAGGGGAATAATGAGCTTCTGTGATCTCGGGGGCGGCAGGTCAGGGAAGAGGAGCTGGGGGGCCAGGAGGACCCAGGGCTGGCAGCAGGAAGGGAGGTTGCAGGCTGTTCTTTTATAGTCCTGAGCAGGAAGGATGAAGGATGCAGGAGAGAAATGAAAGGCTGTTTAAAGACAGAGTGGAGGCTTTGGCTCAGCATGGCGGTATTTACAAGCTTCATGTCAAAGAAAGGTACCAAGGCCCCGTCCACACTGAGAGCCCCTTCTCACCTCCTGCTTCCAGGCCAGACTCAACACAACCAGCTCAGACCAGCAGGTGTCTTAAAATCCTGTCATCCAGAGATTTAGGCTACCCGTAGTAATTATCTCATTAGGTCTTTACAGAGAAAATAAGGCTGATTGATTTGTAACATTTCTGTAACCAATAACATTTTTGGAAATGCTTAGGTCACATGAGGGAACAGAAGGCATTGGAATGTGGTAATTTATAATATTACGAAAATATTCATTCCATCATTAGTGGCATTTTCCTAGAATTGAAGCTTGGATTCCAATTTGTTTGATGATGGAAAGGAAGAATGTTTCAATGTGTCTCTAATGAGTGCACCCTGGACTCTGACTCACTGGGCCTGTGAGAATCATCTGAAGATGCAATAAAGGGCTTTCTGGGATCGCCCTCCATGCCCTTATCCATTTAAGACACGTGTATTAACGTCTCCTCTAGAGAAGAGTAAAGCAGACCAACAAACCCCCCAAATCCCTCATATTTTAATAACCTCTCATATTGCCACTATGTTTTTAAAAAATGAACAATGTTGCAATTTTATCAAAATGGGTTGACACAAAGGCAGCAGCCCCTGGAAGTCCAGCCCCAAGGACACCTCATTCACATGTTTCGCCTTCATTAGGGCTTTTATGAATGCCCACGGAAAATATAGAAGACAGGCTTGCCATTGATCAGTGGCTTCTGAAAATGTGAGCTAGAAATGTCCATACACAAAATGGCTAGAAAACAGGCCAGGTGTGGTGGCTCACGCTGTAATCCCAGCACTTTAGGAGGCTGAGGCAGGCAGATCACCTGAGGTCAGGAGTTCAAGAACAGCCTGGCCAACTTGATGAAACCCTGTCTCTACTAAAAATGCAAAAATTAGTTGGGCATGGTGGTGGACACCTGTAATCCCAGCTACGTGGGAGGCTGAGGAGAATAGCTTAAACCCAGGAGGCGGAGGTTGCAGTGAGCCAAGATCCTGCCACTACACTCCAGCCTGGGTGACAGAGCAAGACTCTGTCTCAAAACAAAACAAACAAACAAAATACAAAATGGCTAGAAAACATAAGCAGCATAACATTCAATCTGATGTGTACCAGGGTTTCATGGAAGATTTGCTCTTTTTAAAAGTTTTTTAGGGGAGCACTGGAGAGAGTTTGAGAAAAGAAAGGTTGTGACATATCTGTTTCCTGGAGCCTTAGTTCTCTTAGACACAGATCACAATGGGAAGGCATTCAGTAGATGCCAGGGAGTCTCTGCACATGGAGCTGTGTCTTATCTCGACAGGGGTGATTACACTTCTACGAAGTGCTAAGGAACAGAAGACTAAGACATCATGAAGCAAACAGTTCCCAGTGGATTCATCAACTTGCAGGATTGTGGATCAGATTCTTCATTTACATGAATTTCATTATGTCTGATAAGGGTCCCCACAGAGTCCACCATGACTGACCAGTGATTGAAACAGGAAGGTGGGGAAGGATTTTAAGACACTCCAGGGAAGAAAGTGAGGGTAAAACTAGCAGGAACTTGGCTCTATCAAGGGTCTGGAATGGCAAGGCAGGGCTCCCATCTCACTGCCCGCATTAAACTCATGACTTCAGCAACGTGCCCCCGTTCTCGCCTCCCCAGCTTTCCCAGAAGAACCAGCCTGTCAGGACCAAGACACGTTCCTTCACACTTGAGACAAAGTCCTCTTTGGGACTTGCTCTTTCTTGTGCCATCTTCTTCTAGGACAACTGCGTTCTGGAAACTAAGAGATATTTTCCTCATGGCCCCAGTTCACCTGCTTGGATTAGAGATCATTGACCAACATGGAGAAATTCCATCCCTACCAAAAACATACAAAATTAGCCGAGTGTGATGACATGCACCTGTAATCCCAGCTACTGGAGAGGCTGAGGCAGGAGAATCACCTGAACCTGTGGGGCAGAGGTTGCAGTGAGCCGAGATCTCGCCACTTCACTCCAGCCTGGGCAACAAGAGCAAAACTCCATCTCCCAAAAAAGAAAAAAAGATAAAATCGGAGCTCCACTTGCTCACCAGAAATGACCTGCAAAGCCCAACCTGTGAGCCTAAGGCCTTTTCCAGCCCTAATGAAGCCTCTTCCACAGCTTATTTCATTACAGAAACTAAGAGGACCCCATTGTCGAAGCAGGAAGCCTTTGCCTCCCAGGAACCTTCCCGGTCCTGGCAAACTGGGACCCTTTTTTTGCCCTAATAATATAAGACCCTCCTCGTGGATGCCTTGCTTCAAGTGTGAAGCACCAGCACAGGATCAGGTTTTTGTTATTTTAACCAGTTTTTGCTTTTTTGCAGACTTCACCTTTTTAAGTCAGACTGCCACATCTAAAGGTGTAAATGTTCCCTCCCTCGAATGATGAGTTGGTGAAATTTAGCTTTTCTAGGATGAGAGGGGACCGGCCACACAGCAAGGTCAGTGCTCAGGGTTCACTGAGAAATCTTGCCCCTGTGAAACTGAGAAGTTTCATCCCAAAACTGAGACACTCTTGATTTCTCTAGTTCTGTTCTCTGGTTGGTGCAGTTCCCTGGTGTGACCCATCTCAGCCCTTCCCCTTGGTGCTGTTGACGTCCTCTGTAGAAGATTTTCTGCCTTACTTAATGGGCAATTCTAATTGAAGAGGGCAAAAGTAAGAAATGTCAGCTTCTCCCCCAGAGGCAGAACCTGCCATTTTGGGGGCAGGTTTTTCATTCTTGGAGAGTCTCTTTATTTACAGTCAAGCTGATGGCCACGTTCAAGATGACTGGTGCTGCTGAGAGTCTGATTTTCAGATTGGCTTGCTGCTACTCAGCTGTGACTAATCTGCAAGCAGAGGTAAACAAGGTGATCTGGGACTTAAAATCTTAGAAAGATGATAGCATTTGGGCAATTTTTCTGATCTGAGTTAATTTGGCTTATCTGGATTAGGTCACTATGGAGTTAGCTTTTCTTACTCAAAAATAATTGCCTCCTTGGTGGTAAGCTGTATGGCAAGCTAGAGAGAGAAAGAAAAGAGCTAAACAAAAGAAAGAAGTAATCACATATAATTTTCCTACCTAGATATGCTGCTTGTGGTAGAAAAGCAAGGGGTGTTTGTTTGCATTCAGCTTGTCGGGCGACATAGGGTTCCCCTACCTCTGAGAGAAGGCATTGATTTCGAGAGCCATTGTGGGTGAAGGATGGAACACTCTAGATGAACTCCCTCTGTCTGAACTGATTGCTCTTACAGGGCTGACCAACCTGAGCTGTGTTTTACATATTCAATTTAAAGCACATGGTTAGCTTAACCCGAAGGGTTCACCCTGACATTTAGGAATGTAGAACTCCTGGAACTTTCTTGCTCTTTTTTCCTGATGGTTGCAGAGCTCTCTAAATTGGGAGTAATCTTGCATAGCCTGTGGGCTCCTTTACGTGGCCCAACAAGGATAAAATGTGGCAGCAAGTAAGGGGTTGTTAAATGTAACAGGCAAGCCATGTCAAAAGCCATAAAGCAGTAGGTGTGCGGGTGCTGAGTGGGGTTTTATGAACACATTGAGAGCCTTGTCTCACAGCCATCCAGGTGCTGACGGCTGGGAGAAGGGGCAGCAGCCTGCTCACTGGATCCAACAAAGCCAATACCAGCTATGCTTTCTGCATGGTGGAATCAATATCAAAGAAGAATGAGACACACCCCATGCTTAGGAGAAAGGGAGTTAACAATTTAGAAGGGCCAGGTGCAGTGGCTCACACCTGTAATCCTAGCACTCTGGGATGCCGAGGCGGGTGAATCACCTGAGGTAAGGTGTTCAAGACCAGCCTGGCCAACGTAGTGAAACGCTGTCTCTACTAAAAATACAAAAAAATTAATTAGCTGGGTGTGGTGGCGAGCGCCTGTAATCCCAGCTACTTGGGAGGCTGAGGCAGGAGAATAGCTTAAACTTAAGAGGCAGAGGTTGCAGTGAGCTGAGATTGTGCCACTACAGTCTAGCCTAGGTGACAGAGCAAAGCTCCATCTCATATAATAATAATAATAATAATAATAATAAAGAATTTAGAAGGGAGTCAAGATTTACAGCTATCCAATGACCACGGATCTAGACAAATAACAGCATATGAAATGGGTAGGGCTTGTCATGCAGGAGAGTTAAGAAGCTCAGAGGAAGTCCTCTCCAATCTATTCTCTGTGCTAAATAAGAATAAAATGCGCACAGCACCTCACAGCCCAGGACGTCCAATGTGATGTGGACCCTGCCTGTGTCTCGCACGTCATCTCACCAGGCTGTGCCACGTGCTCGCCATACTGCCGTCATGTCAATTTTCTCTGTGCTGCTCAGATGGGCTGAGACATTTCCTACCTCAGGACCTCTGCACATGCTTTCATTCAGGTGCCTGCAGTTTTTTTTTTTTTTTTTTTTGCCTCCTTTTTTTTTGAGGACTTACTTCCTCTGATCTTAGAAACATATTAATATTGTCTCACAAGGAAGGTGTTCTCTGTCCTCCATTAGAGTATAAGTCTCATGCCATCCAAAGAATGTCACAATTTATCTATTGTTATTTTAATTCTCTTTATCTGTGGGAGAATGTATTACAATCTGTAATTATTGTATTCCCTTTATCTGATTTTTGTTTTCAGCTACAATGTAGTGTTAATGAAGAACTGTCTTTTTAAATAAGTATAAATATTCTTTTTATACTTATTTTACATTAAAGTAAACATGATTTATTATATAAACAGCAATTTGATATTTGCATGTATACATATCTCCATTTCAGAATAAAGAAGGAGAAAAAATTCTTCTTATATCTCATCACCACATCCTGACTTCAATTTCACTCTCCTGTCTTGAGAGAGGTAACTGCTGTTAACAGTTTGAAATATACACTTTCAGACAATTTTCTATCCATTTGTAAGTTTCTATTGTATCTTTGTATTACTATTTTATTGATTTCTGCACTTTTCTTGATTATTTTCTATTACCTATTTTCTTTGGGTCTATCTTCTTGTTCTTTGGGTACATTCTGAAGTTGAATGTTTAACTCATCAATTTCTGCCTTTCTTCTTTTCCATATGAACATTTGAGACTAATTTTTTCCTAAGTAGGGTTTTAGCAGCAGACCATAATTTTTAATATTTTTCATTGCAACTTACTCCAAAGTATTTCTCATTTACACTATGCTTTCTTCTTTGAGTAATAAAATATTATGTGCATTTTACATTTATGATTGTTTGGCTTTGTTTTTACGTATTTTGTGATGTATTCCTAAATTAATTGCATCACAGTTAGAGAAGTGTAGTTGACTTTTGAACAACATAGGTTTGAACTGCCAGGATCTACTCCATTTCACCTCTGCTACCCCTGAGACAGCAAGACTAAGCTCTCTTATTCCTCCACCTCAGCTCACTCAATATGTAAACAAGGTGGATAAAGAACTTTACGATGATCCACTTCCAGTTCATGAATAGTAAATCTATTTTCTCTTCCTTATGATTCCAATACCATTTCTTATGTCTAGCTTTCTTCATTTTAAAAATACCATATACAAAACATAACATAGAAAATATGTGTTAATTCACTATATTATTGGTAAGGTTTTGGTCAACATTAGGCTATCAGTGGTTAAATTGTTGAATAAAAATTAGTCTGGGCACACTGGCTCGTGCCTGTAATCCCAGCATTCTGGGAGGCTGAGGCAGGCAGATCATTTGAGGTCAGAAGTTCGAGACCAGCCTGACCAATATGGTGAAACCCATCTCTACTAAAAAATACAAAATTTATCTGAACATGGTGGCATGTGCCTGAACTCCCAGCTACTTGGGAGGCTGAGGAGGGAGGATCACTTGAACTCAGGAGGTGGAGGTTGCAGTGAGCTGAGATGGCACCATAGCACTTCAGCCCTGGCAACAGAATAAAAATCTGTCTCAAAAAAAACAAAACAACAACAAATATATGTGTATATATATATATATATATATCAACAAATATATATGTGTGTACATATGTATATATGTGTATATATGTACACATACATATATATATACACACACATGCACACAAATATAAAACAATTTAATCTTTTCTCAGGTGGTATTTGTGTGTTTCCAGTTTTCTCTTACTAGGAATAAGGCTTTTATGAACTTTCTTCTCTAAGCCTCTTCGTGGATATGTGTTTTAGCTTCTCTTGGGTAAACACCTTATGGTGGAACTTCTGATAAATTTGCTACATGAATGTTTAACTATTTAAGAAACTGCCAAACTGTTTTTCAGAGCATCATTTTACACTACCACCAGCAGGGTATGACACTTCTAGCTGCTTCAGTTCCTTGCCAAGTTTGAAGTTCCTAACTTTTTAATTTTAGCCATTCCAAGGGGCTGTGTTTTTGTTATCTCACTGTAGTTTTAATTTGCATTTTCCTAATGAATAGTAATGTCAAACATCTGTGCTTAACGCTTATTTACCAGTGAAATATCATCTATATCATCTCTTGTGAAGTATCTATCTGCTGTAGCCTTTTGCTTATCAAAAACTTGGATTATCTCCTTTCTTTGACATTTAAGAGTTTATTATATATTCTGGACCCAAGTCTTTTATGCTATGTATGTACTGGAAATATTTTCTCCTAGTCTATAAGTTGCCAATTTATTTTTTAATGGTGTTTTTTGAAGGAAGAAGACTGACTGTCCAAAAAGACTGAAATACACATACCGGAGAGATCCAAGATGGCCGATTAGCAACAGCTCAGGACTGTAGCTCCTAGTGAAAGCGCAGAGAGTGAGAAGATGCCACAATTTCAGATGAATTTCTGTTGCCCACAAACTGGGAGCTACCCAGTGGATGAGCCACACTGGTCGCCAGTGTGACTCTTTTGGCCGGTGTGGCTGTTTTGCCGGCCCCCCGGTGTGGCGCTTCTCAGTGCAGAGTATACGGGACTGGGTGCCCTTTGAGTCGGGCTTGGCTGATCCCATCCCCACAAGGAGAACAGCAATTGGAAGCGCTGAGGACTGAGAGTTTCACGGTAAGCACGGCTGAACCCGGGAAGGCCTAGATCTGTGAGGAAAGGGCGTCTGCCGAAGGAAAACTAAGGAACAGAAAAAACTTCATCACTAACAAGCCAGACGTCCACTCAAACCCAATCTGAAAGTCGGCAATTACAAAGACGACAGGTGGATAAATCCACAAAAATGGGAAGAAACCAGTGCAAAAAGGCTGAGAACACCCGAAATCAGAATGCCTCTCCTTCTACAGGGGATCACAGCTCCTCATCAGCAAGAGAACAAGGCCTGACGGAGAATGAGTGTGATGAACTGACAGAATCAGGCTTCAGAAGGTGGATAATAAGAAACTTCTGTGAGCTAAAAGAACATGTACTAACCCA
>CAUYLG010015118.1:0-28978 GCA_963573385.1 Cacajao melanocephalus | reverse complement strand
ACCATTCACCGCCACCTCAGTTGCAGGCCTCCCCATCCCTATAAAATCGCCCAGCCCCAGCCGCTGGGCGCAGCTCTCCCTTTCTCCCTCTCTCCGCCTGCTTGAGTTGCCCGTAGATCCCAATAAACCTGGACTCGGCCTCCGGCTCTCAGAGTGTTACTTGGGCCTGGATAACTGGGAAAGGACGACAGAAGGGGTCGTCCATTTGGGGGGCGGTCACACAGCCAGAAGCACAGGTGAAACAACCTGGAGCTTTTGACTGACATTGGAAGTTGGGGGACGGCCTTGGGGACTCAGTCTTGGGGACTGACCAAACTGGACTGCGGTGTGCTTGCCGGGTGCAGTAAAGCTAAACATTCACATTGAGATTTTGCAGCAGGAGAAGAGAGGGCATTTATTCGCAGGGTGCCAAGCAAGAGAATGAGGGCAGCTCCCACTGGAGAGCCAGCTTCCCCAGGGCCTTACAAACAAGGCCTCCGAAAAGCAGGGGTACGTTTCAGGAAAGTAGAACTTACGAGTACAGTCATAGCTCAATGCATGGAAGCTACACATTGGTTTGGCCTAAAAAGGTGGGCTATCTTGAAACCAGTGCACTTCCAGGTCATAGGTAGATTCAAAGACTCTCTGATTTGCCATTGATTGAGGAATCTAGGCTTTGTCTAAAAACCTGGGGTCAGCAGACAGGAATGGTAAGGTCTGGCCTGTGAGGGTGGCTTCTTCCAGGCCCCTCAGGAAGAAATGTAGATCAAAGAACAGCGTGGCCGTAGTTCAGTGCTCAGCTCCCGCTTATCTGAAGTCTCCGGGCTGGCAGATTCCATGTGGTGGGGGTCCAGGTTTGTTTTTTTTTTTTAATGTGCAGCTTTCGTGATTAGCAAGTTATAGCGATGCTATGCTATGAATTTTCAAGTCATTGTGAAAAAGTAATTGAAGTAATGAATTTTTATGATATTCCTCCCACTTAAGACTGTGTAATCTACTTTTGTCAAACTGTACAAATGATGACGTGGAAGAACTTAGGCATCTACGGGCATGCTCAAAAGCTCAAACCTTTTTTTTAGAATTGATATGCAAACATGAGTCAGCTGCATTTTTAGACCATTTATCTGGGATAATGGTTTTGTGATTTTTGTCCTGAATACCTTTGTTGTAAAAAAATTAATAATAATGTTTAATACTGAGAAAGACACTAAGTATTTTATTGAGAGAAAGTGTGAGCAAACTAAGTTGACTCTTAAGGCTAAAACACAACACTCGTAGAGGGGTGGAGTTTTAACTGCAAGGTGCTACAATGCAGCTGGTCTACCAGCGTAAATACCTTCTGATTTGTCCCTATGCAAATCAGTTGAGCGTCACATAGAAGCAATATAGCTGAAGAACTATTGTATAAGAACCCCAAACTGTTGATTACTAGCCAGATCATGTGAATAAATTTTATAGGAACATATGAAAATACAACGTAATAAAAAAGTAGAATGTAAGGAAAGCAATAAATGTATGGGATGAGCTGTCTGTAACTTGAGAGCAGATGGTTTTTTGTTTGTTTGTTTGTTTGTTTGGAGACAGAGTCTCGCTCTGTCACCAGGCACCAGGCTGGAGTGCAGTGGCACAATCTCGGCTCACTGCAACCTCCTCCTCCCGGGTTCAAGCAATTCTCTTGCCTCAGCCTCTCGAGTAGCTGGGACTACAGGCGCACGCCACCATGCCCAGCCAATTTTAGTATTTTTAGTAGAGACGGGGTTTCACCATGTTGGCGCAGATGGTTTCAGCCTGAGCAGAGACATGGCGCAGGCTGTTCCATGAAGGCAGAGCCATAGACCATGGTTTCAGGAAGGGCCTGCAGCTCACTTCTCCATACACACTGGTGTGTCTGGAAGATGCCACCAGGGCCCCATCGCCAAGTAAGAAAGTGAAACAAATCAGAAACTTCTGAAGTGGAAATGTTTCTAAAGGTGGTGAGTCACAATAAAATTCATAGCACTCTTTATAGTAAAATTCTTAAGCATGTTATATTCTGTTGATGTTTACAATCAAAGGAAAATAGCAATGTTTTATACTGTTTACTGAAAGAAAAGGACCATGGCACACAGGACTCTAGACGGCTTCCAGCCAGAGGCCAGGGCTGAGCACCCAGCCCAGGAGGCAAACTCTAGGCCTTCCCACTCAGCAGGTGCTGAGCCCTCACTGCGCCAAGTCTCACTGGCTTTCCGTCTGACATTTCACGGGAGATTTCTTGTTGCTCAAAAAATGAACTCACATTTGTTAATGACAGGGTTTTTTCTTTACTAAATTTGTAACCTTTGTAAATACATGTAGCATGTAATGATATCTTAAAGTGTGTTCCTGTGTGACAACTTTGTACAAATTTATTTTCCTTTTTTTTTCAAAATATACATTCAAACTTAAAATTAAAAAAAAAAAAGTCACCCACCTTGGCCTCCCAATGTGCTGGGATTATAGGCATGAGCCACCTCGCCTAGCTGGGGTCCAGGTCTTTAAAAAGCCCAGGGTAAGCCAGGGGCAGTGGCTCACGCCTGTAATCGCTGCACTTTGAGAGGCTGAGGCTGGAGGATCACGAGATCAGGAGTTCGAGACCAGCCTGACCAACATGGTGAAACCCTGTCTCTACTAAAAATACAAAAATTAGCCGGGCGTGGTGGTGGGCGCCTGCACCTGCCTACTACTGGGTGCAGACACCCAGCTACTCAGGAGGCTGAGGCAGGAGAATCACTGGAATCCAGGAGGCGGAGGTTGCAGTAAGCCCAGATCGCGCCATTGCACTCCAGTCTGGGCAACCAGAGCGAGACTCCAACTCAAAAAAAAAAAGAAAGAAAAGAAAAGCTCAGGGCAGGGCAGGTGGCTGGTTAGCTCAGTTGGTTGGAGTGTGGGACATACATGAAGATCTTAGCTTCAGTTTCATAGGGAACCAAACATCCAACTCTAACTTCCTTGGCTGTTGCTTTATGTTACTACCTTCTTGCTTATCAAGTTGCTCATTTACTTCTCAAGCCTAGCTGGGTACCTGGAAGGTCCCCTGAAAGGACTCAAGATTTTCCTTTGTCTATCTCCTTGTGTGGGGTAGGGTGGCAGTGCTGGTGTGGGCCTAAGAGAGATGTCCGCCCTGCGTCCTCCTCAGCCTGTGATCTGACGCTGTCTTCAGGTCAATGGTGTCAGACCCAGCTGGAGTCTGCTGCAGAACTGCTTGCTTGCTGCCGGGGAGAAATCCCCTACCTTTGGTCACAGAGTGTTCTGTGTTGATTGCTGAGTGACAGGATAGGAAAAGCACTTTGGTTCGGTTTTTGTTTTTTGTTTTTTCTATACCCACAGAGAAACATACACATTCAAAGAGTTTGTAAAATGACTATATACAGTTTAGACCAGAATGACTCCAATAGGTCCACCACCCGCCTGAAGAAACAGAGCAGCCAGGGAGGCTGCCTGTCCCCACCCCGCTTCATCTCCCTCTCCCCTCAAAACAAACTCCCTTGCTTTTTACAGTTCTGAAAGTGTATTCTCAAACAATATACAGTTCGATTTTGCTTGGTTTTAGCCTCTACGTAAATGTACAAAGCAAACATTAAATCTCTTCCGTGGCTTCTTCCTCTCCCTGCATATCTCGGGGTGGGCATTTCTGTTATTATCTGTTAAACTTGCGTGCCTGCCATGTGCTCTTCAGTGTGTCTCACACATTTAACAGTTACAAATAAAGACATAACGGTGCTAAACGTAAAGTTCAAAGTCTTAAAAAAGATAGAGTAGTGTAAGTGACTGTTTCCATGCTCTTCAGATGAGGACGCCCTCTGCCAGCATGTCTCCAAAGACAAACCACGGAAGAATAGACTGGCACGTTTGAAGACAAAGCAGCTTAAAACACCTGTGGATTAAAAAACACCCGAAGCACTGGCCGGGCGCGGTGGCTCACGCCTATAATCCCAGCACTTTGGGAGGCCGAGGCGGGTGGATCACGAGGTCAAGAGATCGAGACCATCCTGGCCAACATGGTGAAACCCCGTCTCTGCTAAAAATACAAAAATTAGCTGGGCATGGTGGCGCACGCCTGTAGTCCCAGCTACTCGGGAGGCTGAGGCGGGAGAATTGCTTGAACCCAGGAGGCGGAGGTTGTGGTGAGCCGAGATCGCGCCATTGCAATCCAGCCTAGGTAACAAGAGCGAAACTCCATCTCAAAAACAAAACAAAACAAAAAACACCAGAAGCAGAGTACGTCGGGCAAAACAAAAACGGTGAAAATAAGGCACTGGAAAGAGAAATATCCTCACTACGTGATGAGGCCCTCCAAGTCAGACAGGAATGCGTTGGCAAGCCCCTCACTCTGATCCTAATGGAAGTTGGTACAACAATTTAAGAAGCCGACGTGTATCAAAAGGTAAAAGAAAAGATCACCCTTTAACCTAGTAATCCCACTTTTAGGGATTTTGCCTAAAGAAATAGCCTGAGATGTACGGTAAAATTCTTTACAGGATGCCCTTCACAATCATACCTAAAATTAGGGATAAAACCGAAGGGACCTAAATGTTAAACAATATGGGATGCTTTGAACTATTAAATCTATTGAAATCATGCTCCAGAAAAAGTATCTCCTTAAGTTGAGAAATAATGACGCTGCTTTAGCTTCACGAAGAAGAAGGTGGTACTCTGATAGATTGCTGATCAAAATTAAACACGGTACAGCCACTCTGAAAAACATTTTGGCAGCCGAATCTACATTTATCACAGAACCCAGAAATTCTATTCTCAGCTATTTACCCAGGAGAAACGAAAACATGTGATCACACAAAACTTGCACACAAATGTTCACAGCGTCTTTATTCACAATAGCCCAAAACTGGAAACAACCCAAGCATCCCTCAACTGCTGAACGGGTAATAAACAAACCATGGCACATCTATACTATGAAATACAACTCAGCAATAAAAAGGAATGGACTTTTGGATCAATTTCCAAAGCATTCTGTTAAGAGAATGAAGCTAGACACAAAAGGCTTATATACAGGATGATTCCATTTATATGGCATTCTGAAAAAGGTAAAATTCCAGTGACAGAAAACAGATCCATGCTTGGTGGGGGGATGGGAGGGGTGGGGTGGGAATGGAAGTCAACCACAAATGTGCAGGTGAGATCTTTGGGGTGTGAAGGAAGGGTCCTAAATTTTTAGCGTGGCAGAGGCTACACAGCTGTCTCCGTTTATCAAACTGACACTTCAAGTTGCTGAATTTTAAAGTCTATAAATTATGACTCATTAAGCTGATTTTTTAACAGTTTTTTAAAGCATGTTATAAAACAGCATGGTTAGCAGGGTCTCAATTTTGTGCAAAAAAGAAGTACACACCTGTGTTAGTCAGGACAGATTAAGACAGGCTGTGGTAACAAAACCCCTCAGTCTCGATGACTTAAGCAAACTAATGTTCATTTCCTCATCATGTCCCAGTTTAAGATAAACTGGGTAATGTCTGAGGCAGCTCTGCTCCACACAGTGACCCTGGCATCCAAGCAGCATCCACCCTTCAGCTCCATCCTCTCAACACGTGACTCCCACAGTTACTGCCAACACAGAGGAGGGTATGTAGAGGCCCCGACTCTTAACTGTCTCCACTGCAGTTGGCCCAGGTCCCCACTGCGTCCGCCATCTACCGGAAGAGTCATGTGGCCCCAGCTCAACAGGCAGGGAGGCTGGGAAAGGAAGGAGACCATGGACAGGCAGCAAGTGCTGGTTGTCTCTGCTGTAACATTTCCTCACAGACACCAGATCCCTCTTGCTCCCTTTTTCCTACACAGAGAACACGCCCCTCCTCCCTAAGGGGAAGAAACCTGTCCCACCCAGCACTGCCTCCAGCTCAGGGTGATGTGCAGGTCCTATGTCTGTGAGGGTCCTGTTGTCCAGGGCCTTCTGAACTAAAATGACAAGTGACCTACCCTTCTCCACACCCCTCAGTATACTCCAGTGGAGACCACAGGCCGCCTCCCCACCTAGAGCCTATGCAGACGTCAAGATTCATGGTAAGTCTGAGAGCCTGCCAGCACACTGTGGGAAGCCCCCACCTTGAGGATGAGGATGGGCTTTTCATCGGGTCCTGATGCTTCTCAGGGGAGAAACTCCATTGTCCATGTCCTCCAGGGCCCCTCATTCTGCCTTTTGGGGTGTTCTCTTTCTGCTCGTTTCCTTTTTCTTCTTATCCCTATCTGGGGTGAGATCTCCCACTTTCTCAGTCCACTTCCTGTCTCCTAGAAGAGCAAAGGTCCTAATGTCACTTAATCCCATGTTAAGTTTCAAGTCATCAAAGGCTTTTGTGGGCCAGGCGTGGGATTTCCCTGGACTCGTATTCCCTTTAAACACCTCGTAGGATTCTGAGCTGGTTGCCTCCATCGGTTGTGTGCTTTAGAGGGATGATGAGGGATCAAGGCTCCCTCTACCTTAGATGTCACTGTGTCTGCTGAGATCACCACAGCCGTAAAAGAAAGGAAGGGGGGGGCACACCAGGTCTTAACTGCTTCCGACTGGAAGTGACAGTCATTGCTGAAACCGGGAGGACTTGCTACACGTCCCACTTGTGGGCGATTACAAGGGGTCCATAGAAAGGTCAGAGGAAGGCTGGGTGCGGTGGCTCATGCCTATGATCCCAGCACTTCGGGAGGCTAAGGTGGGTGGATCACAAGGTCAGGAGATCGAGACCATCCTGGCCAACATGGTGAAACCCCATCTCTACTAAAAATAAAAAATTAGCTGGGCATGGTGGCACCCACATGTAGTCCCAGATACTCAGGAGGCTGAGGCAGAAGAATTCACTTGAACCTGGGAGGCAGAGGTTGCAGTGAGCCGAGATCACACCCCTGCACTCTAGTCTGGTGACAGAGTGAGACTCCATCTCAAAAATAAAAATAAAAATAAAAAGGGGCCAGAACAGTGCAGGCCCCATGAACTCTCCTGTAATGAATTAAAACTCCCTTCCAGGCCAGCGTCCACACTGAGAACTGGCTGAGAGTGGTCAGGGTGTGGTGGCTCATGCCTGTAATCCCAGCATTTTGGGAGGCCAAGGTGGGCAGATTGCTTGAGCTTAGGAGTTCAAGACCAGCATGGCAAATCCTCATCTCTACAGAAAACACAAAAATTAGCCGGCCATGGTGACACACACCTGTAATCCCAGCTATCTGGGAGGCTGAGGCAGGCAGATCACTTGAGCCCAGGAGGTCAAGGCTGCAGTGAGCTGAGATCATGCCACTGCACTCAAGCCTGGGAGACAGAGTGAGACACTGTCTTGGGAAAAAAAAAAAAAAGAAAAAAAAGAAAACTGGTTGAGAGTAGCATCCAAACTGGGCAGAACAGAGACAACAAGAACCAAAATCTAGAAATGAAAGAAAGAGCAAGAGAAGGAGGGAGGGAGGGAGGAAGAGAAAATCCAGGTGGAAAGGAGGAGGGGTATAAAATACCAGATCCTATGTTTTAACACTTCACAAAAACAGCAGAAGAGGAAACGATCAAGCCGTGAAGCTAGAAAAGTGAGTCTGACCCACCCCTCTTCTTGAGGGAGTTTAGAAAACTC
Organism: Cacajao melanocephalus; assembly: GCA_963573385.1. NCBI lineage: Eukaryota > Metazoa > Chordata > Mammalia > Primates > Pitheciidae > Cacajao > Cacajao melanocephalus. Next base: position 21,425 of record CAUYLG010015118.1, on the reverse strand, counting down.
ATTTCATTTAAAAATGAGCAACACAAAATGACTGTGGTTAAATCTCACACAAAGTTATCATAAGAAAAATTAGAATGGGGACTCCATGTTTGGATCCCCTTCCACGAACACGCCCTTCCTGGAAGCCATCTTTCTCTCTCCTGGATTTTCCCTCTGGAGTCCCCTTCCACGAACACTCCCTTCGTAGAAGCCTGTCTTCCCCTCCTAAACTCCATCTCTCTCTATTCCCTTCCACTCAATGTGGAAGCTGCTTTCCTCTCCTGGATTCCATCTTTCTGGAATCTCTCACTCAGTGTGACAGTTAGCTGTTTCTTTCTCCTTCTCCCGTTTCTCTCTCTCTCCCTAAATAAATGCAAAATAAATAAACAAATAAATAAAAATTAATTAATTAATTAAAAAAAGAAAAATGAGAATGATAAATGACACCCTCACAGATAATGAAGACATTCCAGAAACACATGCCCCCAAATACATACCTGAAAGTGTAGAAACGCATTTAAAAATGAGTCAACACAAATTAAGAAAGCAACAAACGATACGAAAGAATAACAAAAGTTGGAAGACTTCAGGAAAGATGTGCTGGAACTAAGGAAATAATTAGAAATAAAAGAAAAACTCTAATTTCAGAATGACGACTAAACTAAAAGGAACACAAGAACGAATGAACACAAAGACGATACAATGGCGAACGTTTCTAAAACAAAAAAACGGAAGACAGAGAACTAGGATTGAGAGAAAGTGACTGTGTAGACGACAGGCAAACGATCTAACATACGTATAATAGCAGCTGCTGAAAAAACCAAACCTTTCAGAGAAAGATTAAGCACTACAATTTAAAAACACTTTCCTAAGATAAATAAAAACTTGAAACAACATGGCGTATTTTAAAAAACTGTCCCAGCATATTCGACAGAGAATCGTAGTCTATGACATATTCTATGGATGCCATTGAGGATCTGGGAAAAGATCAAGTCACTCTTAAGACAAGATGGCATGAGAAAAAGAAAAAGATGAAGTCACTTATCAGGAAAATCAGATTGTCAGCAGACTTACCTACATCAGTACTTCATGCCAGAAGACAAGGGACTAGTATGGCCACATTTTTAAGGGGGTAAAGTATGATCCAAGAAAGATATGTCTCCAGCCAAACTGATGTTCAAGTATAAGGGACATGAACAATTTTCGACATGCGACAACTCCAAGAATATTATTCCTGGGAGCACCTACTGAGGACCCCATAGAAAACAAGCATCAGGCAGCCAACGTGACTAGAGAAATGTAAACATAAGGGCTGATGGTGACAATTCAACATACACAGCATATACTTACCTGTACGTTAGGACCAAAAAATGGTTGTAAGGAATAAAGCACAGTATGTTACAGTACAAATACGAGATATTTCAGGGAAAATGGGAAGGGCATATGAAAAGTAGAATAAGCTTGTTGACTGCCTTATAGTTAATATCTAGGCGTGAAAGGATATAAATTCAAATCAGGTGTTGTGGGAGAGAAAGGAAAGGGAAGAAAATACTAGCAAATTTCAATATGGTTCATAGTAGGAAACAGATTAAAAAGAGGGGACTGAAAGCATTATGTGCAGATATGGTATAAAGGTTGTCATTTCAACAAATTATGACCCTTCCTAAGTACAAAAAAAATAAGAGATAAAAGCCACACTGGAAAACAATTTGCTTAAAAAACTTACGTAAGTTTAAATGTAACATAAAACAATATGACAGAACTGAGGTTAAACATACCAATTACGTACATGGTCTTAATTCACATATTAATAGAAAAAAAGATTTCTATATTGGCTAGCAAAACAAAATTCAAATCTGTGCTTTAACATTTCTCTGGAGGCTGAGGTGGAGGCTCACAGCTGTAATTCCAACACTTTGGGAGGCCAAGGCAGGAGGATTGCTTGAGCCCAGGAGTTTGAGACCAGCCTGGGCAACATAGGAAGACCCTATCTCAAAAAAATAATAGCCCAGTGCAGTGGTGCACACCTGTGGTCCCAGCTACTCAGGAGGCTGAGAAGGGAGGATTGCTTAAGCCCAAGAAGTTGAGGCTGCAGTAAGCTAGGATCACACCACTATACTCTAGCCTGGGTGACAGAGCAAGACTCTGTCTCAAATCAAAATAAATAAAATAAGATAAAATAAAATCTCTCTAGAGTGATGGCCAGAACATATTGTCTAGTGAAAAGTGTGAGGTAGGGAAGTGACTCTCATATGCTAACATTTATCTAACACAGGGGCAGGATACACACATGTATGAACCAGCTTATATTAAAAATGAAAAACGAAGGGTGTTCTAATTACCTGAATCAGCATAACAAACTATGTTTTTCGTGGTTCTGAACAATCATTTTATTACATAAACAATTATTTGGGTCAGGAATTCAGGCAGGGCTGGCTGGGTGGTTTTTCTCTCCCACGTAGCATTGATGGAGGTCACTCATTCACATCCATTTGGAGGATGGGCTGATCTGAAGGCTCCTTGATGGCTTCGCTCACATAACAGTGTTTGGCAGGACATCTGGAAGGCTAAGCTCAGCTGATGGTGCCCACAGGTGGCCTCTCCAAAAAGGGGGTTTTGGAGTGGCTTGACTTCTTCACATGGTGGATCAGGAAGCTCTGAGCATGAGTGTCCCAGGTGAGCTGGGTGGAGGCTCTAAGGCATTTTCCAACCCACCTCAGAAGTCTATGAGAATCATTTCTGCCACACTATTAGCTAAAGCTGTCACAAGTCCTCCAGATGCAACCAGAGGGACATAGACCACATAACTTAATGGGATGACTATCCAAGGATCTGTGGCCGTGTTTCACAAATGCCACGAAGGATAGACTGTATATTGTGTATAATGGTTACACATGGGGAAGAGTGGGGAAAGGGTGGGACGGACAGAAGTTAGACTTCTCTGAATAGAATTCATTTTGTCGATTTGATTTTAGAAGCATAGAAGTATGTTATATGATTATAAATAAAATTTTACAAATTCCCTAAACATTGAATGCAAAAGGAAACGAGCCTGTGTATACACATTTTACAACCACATTGAGAGGAAGTATTCCAAGGAACTTTAAAATACCAGAATTTGACTATATATCCCTGGTGTAATATGCCCTAAAGACAAACAGAAAAAATCATCTTAAACTGTTCCAATCATCGCATGATGTTGATGATGGTGCTGATATTATTCTGATATCACCGTGTATGTACAATGGCTTCATGCAAATGATTTTCTGACTCTATTAATCTGTGTCATTGAGAACCAGATTCTTGCCTAGAGAAAAGGAATGCAAATAAATGGTAGAAGTTAAGTGAAAGCCCTGCAGTTCTAAATTTGAATAAGTAGTATCATTATGAATTAATGATGTAGAAATACTGACCACAGGCTGGGCACGGTGGCTCATGCTTGTAATCCCAACACTTGGAGACCCACCTTGAGAGGCTGAGGTGGGCAGATCACTTGAGGACAAGAATTCAAGACCAGCCTGGCCAGCATGGTGAAACCCGTCTCTACCAACAAAACCAAACAAAACAAAAATTAGACAGGCATGGTAGTGCACACCTGTAATCCCAGCTGCTCGGAAGCTTGAGGCAAGAGAATCACTGGAACCCAGAAGGTGGAGGTTGAAGTGAGTGAAGATCAGGCCACTGCCCTCCAGCCTCGATAACAGAGGGAGACTGTGAGAAGAGGAACAAGAAGAAAGAAGAAAGAAGAAAGAAGAAGAAAGAGGAGGAGGAGGGGGAGGAAGGGGAGAGGAAGGGGGGAAGGAGGGGGGAAGGGGGAGGGAGAGGAGAAGGAGAGGGAGGAGAAGGAGAGGAGGAAGAAGAAGAATTAGAAGAGGAAGAAGAAGGAGGAGGAGAAGAAAGAAGAAAGGGAGGAGGAGGAGGAAGAAGAAGGAGAAGAAGAAGGGGAGAGGGGAGGGGGAGGAGGAGGAGGAAAAGGAGGAGAAGGAGGAGAAGGAAGAGAAGAAGGAGAGGAGAAAGAAGAATTAGAAGAAGAAGAATTGGAAGAATGAAGAAGAAGGAGGAGAAGGAGGGGAGGAGGAGACAGGGGAAGAGGGGGAAGAGGGGGAAGAGGAAAAGGGGAGGGGGAGGGGGAGGGGGGAGGGGGGAGGAGGAAGAGTGGGAGGAGGAGGAGGAGGAGAAGAACTGCTGACCACTGTGCACCCCTGGTACCCAAGTCATGGTTTTTTAAATTTCATTTTATTTTTCTTTTTTATATTTTGTTTTACATGCTATTTTGACAAAAGTTGTGGTTTCTAAACACCATTTCTCACTAAAAGGAATGAGAGCTCCTAGGAGAAATGGCTGACTCCAGGAGCAGTCAATGCACACACTAAACCTGCAGCATCTTACCAAACCAGAGAGCAAGTACATTCTCAAAGACCACTGGGGTCATGTCCAAAGTACCCAGGAGCCAGCTTCGAAGATGGGACAATTTGAACTTCAATAAGGGCAATTAATGCAATCAATTAAAACACAGAAAATATCCTTGAATTCATGAGTTCATAGTTCTTTTTTTATCCCTATTTGATCGCCAGTGGAAGAACAATTTAATTTAGAAAACTGTTAGAGGAACCAGATCAAGCATATATCACTTTATAAACTGTACCGTCCGGTAGCCAAATAGCAGAGGTTTGGTTGAGGGGAAGTTTCTATCTATAGAAACATTTCAGTGAATACATGAAGGAACGATAGCATTAGAATATCACCATTATGCAACCACTAATTTGTTTTAAATTTATTTGCAACCGCTAATAAATTAATGAGTCTAGGCACTGAGCATCAGCAGCTGCTAATACCACAGAGAGGACAGAACACTGCCTCCCAACAGAAGAGCACAGAACTCCGCAGCAAGTGTTCTTGCCAAAAAAAAAAAAAAGGTCCAACCTGATCTGGTCGAGTGGCTAGACAGCTACCAATGTACCGGAAATAAAGACTACGGGAGACTCTACAATTTAACAACAGTTTCTTCAACAAATAAATTACAAGAAAGAAAACAGGGTGGAGCGACCACTAAATGAAAGACACCAAGACAATCCATCGGCTTGTTGAGATGTGGGGTCTTACTCAGATACCAAATCAAACCATTCTTTTGTTAATTCTATTACTTATGAGACCATTGGAAGTTTGAACAGAGACTGGATCGTTGATGATATTAAGGGATGGTTGTTACTTGTGTAAATATTAAAGACAGTTATTGTCATTTTTTTTAAGATCCTAATCGTCCAGAGCTATGCTCTGAAATAGTTGTGAATTAAATTATACAGTGTCTGGGATGAATGAAATGGGAATGTTCGGATAATTTGGGAGGGGAAGTGGCTGAGGGTAGGATGAGACAGGACTCTGTGCGGGCATCACTGCTGCAGCTGATGGTGGCTTCCTGAAGGTTCCTTATGCAACTCTCTCTGTTTCCGTGTATGTCTGAACCTTTCATAATAAAAGCCTTCTGTATGTAAATTTTCACACAATAAAAAATTTATATGTAGAAAAAAGGCTAGGATATAAATCAACATGCTAGCAGATGGGATTATAGGTAAATTTACTTTTTAAATTGCTTAGTATCTTCTACAGTACTCTAAAAATCTGAGAGAGAGATGAAAGCAAACTATTCCACCCTTCCGAGGAAGGTTTCGCCTGGGCTCTGCAGGTGGTCGGGTACATTGGCACCACTGGACCAGGCAGGCATTTGGCTGTACCTACCACGGCCCTTACAGGCAGATGCGCTTCCCCCACCCGAATTCTCTTCTGGGAATCATGCCCGAGGAAATCATCTCAAATCTGAAATGCCAACAAAACTGCCTGCGCAAAGTGTCCACGTCGGGGCTATTTACTGGAGTGGACGCTGGAGCCAGAGGCCGCGTCCAGGGAGGGGAGTGTCTCGGGGAAGCCACAGAAAACGGTAACCACGGGGCAGAAGGCCGCAGAGGCTGCTGGGGCGCGCGGGATGCGCATCTGCACATCTGACACACTGGTTTTGCAAACACGTGTGGAAAATGGACGGAAGTCAGTTATCAGCCTCCCGGGACGCCTCGCTAATACTTAAAATGGAAACGCCCCTAGCCCCTCCTGGGGGAGCCTGGCTTTGTCAAGCCGCCCCGGAAACTCCCAGGAGGCCTAGGGTCCCTCACGCCACTGCCGCCATGTTCCGTGTCCGGCACACTCGCGACCTGGCATTGTCGTCTGCAACTTGTCCCTGCCGGCCTGGAGGGCTCCGTCTACACCCGCTCCTTTCCCCCACCTCCGACGCCCCGCCCAGGCTGCCGCCTGTGCCCACTTTCCCTGGAGATGAGAGAAGGTCGGGTTTCCCTGGGAGGGTCCTCATAGGCAGTTCCGGCCTGGCCACTCCTTGCCCCAGGACACCCTGAGCCGGGCACCTCCAGAAACATCTTCCCGCCTCCCCGGCAGGAGCTCCTTTTCCACACCGGCAGAACCCTCTGCGTATTTTCTTACACAAAGACCACTGTTTCTAAAAGAATCTTGTCCCCGCTTTAAAGTGCGTGCCCCATGCCTGCGGACGGAATGACAACCCTCACCTCGATTCCCCTCCCGCAGCCGTGAACCCCACTGTCCAGGGGGCAACCGACTCCCTTATAAATACTACATTTCCCAGCCTCCTTTGCGGCCACAGCTGGTCATGTGACCCAATACCGCCAATGGGGTGCGAGCGGCGCGGTGCGCCCCTCCTGGAGGTGGCCTGCAGGAAGGGGAGGAATCCATACGTCCCAGGGCAGAAGAGGGTTGGGGCCTCGCCCGCCGTCGCCGCCGTGAACCACCGACTGTTACAGGAGCGAATAATTGTCTACCTTGTTTAAACCGTTGTTAACTTGGGTTTTGGTGTTTGTTTGTCTTTTGAGACGGAGTCTCGCTGTGTCGCCCAAGCTGGAGTGCAGTGTGCAGTGGTGCGATCTCGGCTCACTGCAACCTCCGCTTCTCGGGTTCAACAGTTCTCCCTGCGTCAGCCTCCTGAGTAGCTGGGATTACAGGCGCCCACCACCACCACGCCTGGCTAATTTTTGTAATTTTTAGTAGAGATGTGGGTTCCTCATGTTGGCCAGGCTGGTCTCGAACTCCTGACCTCGGGTGATCCGCCCGCCTCCGTCTCCCAAAGTGCTGGGATTACAGGCGTGAAATACTGCGCCCGGCCGGTTTTGTTTTTTAATATATAACCAACCCTGCATCCTAACCAATAAACTCACTCTTAAAACCTGCCCAGGGCCAGCGGGGTTGTCTCTCTTCAGGTTCTCCCAGCAGCGGAACCTGAGAGGAGGATTCAGGTGCAAATGTTTCCCAAGGGAGGTTCTCCCAGCAGAAACCAGCGAGAGAGCCTGGGAAAGAGAAGGAGAAGCCAAGCAAGGGTTTCTTCAATTTCCATCCCTGCCGTGACCTGAGCCCTTGGGAGCTCACAGCACAAATTAGGCCTCTGAATTTGTCCTGCCTTCAGGCAAGGGGCTGGGCTTTCCTGCTGCACACTTCTCTGAAGCAGATGTGAGATGCAAGGGTTAGCAGCACAGCACAGCGCAGGGAGCGAGTTGGCTTGTCCCAGTGAGAAGGTCTGCAGGCTCTGGTCAAGGCACCAACATTACTGTATGCCCAGGGGTCTCAGACTCTTTGCAGCAGTCTTCCAGGCCCTCTATGATTTCCACACCTGTCAACCTCTCCCACCCATCTCAGCCCACCTCCTCACGCCCTGGCCCAACAAGATGAATGACTGTTAGCCCCACAAACACTTCCCCGGACCTTCAACCAGGAGTGTAATACCCTATCCCACCAGCCTTCATCCCCAGGACCTCCAGCCACCCACACTAACAGCCAGGCCTTCATCCTCTGCCTCCCAGAGATTTCTGGCAGACAGCACAAGACCTGGGATAGGACTGCTCAGCAAAGCATGCTGGGATTTGCCCAGAGAGGGTGTCAGGTCCCAGCACACGGAGCTGACAACGTGAAGAATCAGAGAGATGCAGTGACTTGCCCAGGGCCACACAGCTAACAGGGAGGGGCTGAGATGGTGAGGAGAGGAGAAATCAGCGCCACAGAGAAGTCTAAAGGTGCGAGAGAAGCTGGGAGAAGTCGACCTCAGACTCTGGGAGGAGCCCTCAGTGCGGGTGTGGAGGGCGTGGTCCAGTGGGGCAACAAGGATCCCTGTGTCATTTGCTGAGCACTTTGTGGTCAGCTCCTGCACTCCCTGCCATGATTCTCAGAGGCTCTGTCTCCTTGGGTTCTCCCAGTACACTCTGAGACGTGAGAAGATTTGGACTCAGGTAAATCCTAGGAAATACCCATAGGGAAGCGGAGAAGGGAGGAGCCAACCAGGGCCGTGTGAGCTACCGCCGGCTGCAACTGGAGCTCCCTCCCCTGGAGACGGCGCAGGATATACACTTCCAGGTCTCCTCTCTCGGCTGGGTGGATGCGCCTGGGAACAGCAGCCTCAGCTTTGCCCTCACACACGCAGCCTTGACCCCTCTGCTCCACTTCACAGCAACCAAATGTGAGAGACGCGATGACTCACTGTAAGTCACCCACAGACAGAAGGCACCAAGTGGGCCCCAAGAGGGGCTCTGGGCACCCGGCCAGGCTCTGCCCTAGCTCCAGTCAGGGCTCCAGGACCCCAAGATGACAGGTGTGTGCCCGCTTCTAAGCACAGCCTGTGAAATCTCACAGTCCTGGGACACATTCCTCCAGCCTCCTAGCCCAGGGTCTAAGGGCAAGCCCAGCTCTTCCATGGATGTGCGTCCCCAGGGAGCGCACGGGGAAAGATTGTAGTTGAAGGCGACTGGAGGAAGAAGAGTAAACTTGGGCTTGGCCCAAGAGGAGGCAGGGACCAGAGGGACAGCATGATTCATGGGGTGCCTACTGTGTGCCGCCGGTTCCCGTGGCTTCAGGGTTCTGTTGAAACCACCCTCGATCCTGCAAGATCCTGCTCCAATTTGCAGATGAGGAAACTGAGTCTTGAAAGTCATACAACCTGGGGCGAGGGTGTCAAATTCAAGGTTGTCTCACCCAAGGGCTGGCGACAGTGGGGGCTGAAGAGGCTTTGAGGGTAAACAGCGTGATCGTGCTGCTGCTGTTGTCCTTAATGCAATCAGACGACCTCTCTCCCGGCTCACAGCCTGCAGGGCCTGTGCCATCTGTCCTTCAACCCCTTGGTCTCTTGGGTGGCACAAAATCCCTGCCTGCCCCAGGGGCTTTTAAATTCAAATGTAAATAATTGAATTAATTGAATATAATCATTTAATGGTAATTAAGCTTAACTAGTTTAAATGACTTTGCTAATTAACTTAGATTGAGGTCATTGCTTCTCCCTGGAGTGATCATGGGGTGATGCTGGAAGAATGGGGGTAGCAGGACTTTCCTCGAGGGTGAGTGCTTCCTCCCTGCCTGACGCCCTGGCTGAGCAGGCCCAGCTCTGTCTGAACCGGACAGCTCCAGTTCTGGAATACAACTTGGCACTTATGAGGGGCTCCGATAATACATGCCAGGGGCCAAGCCCTGTGGAGAACCACCCAGACAGGGCCCTGCCGTCAAGTTCATGCTGTGCCTCCTTTTCCTTGAATGTCGTGGGAATAAGGAACCATGGAGGGCTTAGGAGGCAGAGAAGGGATGAACGTCCTCGGCTAGTGCACAAAGCAACTCCCCCGTCCCCAACCAGAGCCTGCAGCTGCCGCTGCCTCCCCAGGCCTCCCCACCTCAAGTCCCCATTAAGGCTGGCCCAGAACAGGAATAGAGTGGCCCACGGCTTCTTCGAGGACAGAGGGGGTGGCTGCAGCTAAACCTGGCTTGGCAGGTGGCTCATTGAGGCGGGGCAGAGCCTCAGTTAGGGGTAGGGCCTGGGGGCCGGACACCTGGGTTTCTGAGCTTCCCTGGTTCTGCCTCACTCTCTGGTGGCCTCAGGAGGGGCCGGAGCCTCCCTGAGCCTCTGTAACCTCCAGGAGAAGCCGGCTGCCGTAGGCGTGAAGATACACAAGTTCTGATAAACATAGTACAGCCGATGTATATATAGACCCTCCCACCTGGTTTCCAAAAGGATTTGCAACAGCTTTCACAAGAGACGAAGAAATGAGCATTGACAGCGAGCCAGGGTTTACACATGGGGCCCTCACGTCACAGGCCTGGGGAACTAGAACAGGGATAAGATGATAGAACCTGGATCCCTCCAGGAATCGCATGTGTATGAGAGTGAGCTCCCCATCAGAGCAGGTATGCAAGCAGAGGCCGGCAGGCCCTGGTGGGGCTATGGTTGAGGGGACTGGTACATCAGGGAGAGGTGTGGTCAGATTCGAAGCCCATGTTGGAAGTTGAGGTGACTGGTCCTGCCCGCCCGCCACGGCCCCTCTCCACGAGGAAGCCAGGGTGAGATAATGCTGGTATTGGGGACCTGTCTTCATCCGTTTCATTGTTGCTATAACAAAATACCACAAACTAGGTAATTGCTGCTTCTTTTTTCTTTTTTCAAATCCAGACAGGATCTCGATCTGTCACCCGGGCAGGAGTGCAGTGGTGATCACCAGTCATTGCGGCCTTGAACTCCTGGCTGACACAATTCTCCCACTTCAGCTCCGGGTGTAGTTGGGACTACAGACATGCACCACCACACTGGGCTTTTTTGTAGAGATGGGGTGTCACTATGTTGCCCCAGCTGGTCTCGAGCTCCTGGGCTCCAGCGATCCTCCCACCTTGGCCTCCCAAAGTGCTGGGATTGCAAGTGTGAGCCGCGTGCCCAGCCCAGACTGGGGAATTTCTAAACAACAGAAATTCCTCATGGTTCTGGAAGCTGGGAAATCAAGATCCAGGGCCAGCATCTGACAAGGCCTTCCTGCTGTGTCCTCCCATGGCAGAAGGAAGGCCGAAGGGCAAGAGAGTGCTAGAGGGTTATTATAACTCACCCCCTCGGGTAACTAACCTACTGGGAGGTGGCTGGCAGCATTCATCCATTCAGGAGGGCGGGCCCCCAGACCCAATCCTGCTGTGAGGCCCCAGCTCCCAACACAGCAGCTTGCGGGGTACATTCAATCCTGCTGGCCCCTGCGCCTTCCTTGGATGGAGAGGCGCTTGACCACAGTTTCAGGGCTGCTGGAGCCTGAGCAGTGCAGGCCTCCTGGGGCTCTGCCCTCGGAAGCCAAGCTCAGCCCAAGGACTTGGGAGCAGGATCGCGGCAGAGCGCTCACCCTCCCAGCATGGGTGCTGCCTGCTGTCTGGCCTGGAGCTCCTGCCTTCCCTTCTCTGAGGTGCAGAGTCCTCAGCCAGCACGATCCGGGAGGCTCACTCCTGGAGAGCCTTCCCAGGGCAGATCCCCGGAATACACAGAATGGCAGCACCGCCACCAGACCACCTCCCGAACAGCCCTGCTGCCTGCTGGCTACACTGGGCCTTGGGGCAGCCTTCCTGCACCAGCCCTGTCTCCTGTGAGCAAGGATGGCTCCTCCTGGTCTTGTTGGGGAGGCAGTCAGTGGGCAAGAATGAAAACAAATAAATGTGAAGAAAGTGCAGGCCGGGCGCAGTGGCTCATGCCTGTAATCCCAACACTTTGGGAGGCCGAGGCGGGCGGATCATAAGGTCAGGAGTTTGAGACCAGCCTGGCCAATATGGTGAAACCCCGTCTCTACTAAAAATACAAAAAAATTAGCCGAGTGTGGTGGCGCATGCCTGAAATCCCAACTACTCAGGAGGCTAAGGCAGGAGAATTGCTTGAACCCAGGAAGTGGAAGTTGCAGTGAGCCACTCCAGTCCAGCCTGGGCAACAGAGTCAGACTCCATCTCAAACAAAATAAAAAAAAAAGAAAGTGCAGCAGGGTGAGGGTGGTCAGGGAGGCCTCTCTGAAGTGGCATCTGAGCAGACCCCTGAGCGGTTGCACATCCGGGGAAGATCATTCTGGGCGGAGAATGGGACAGCCAGTCCAGAGGCCCTGCTGCCAGGCTCCAGGTAAAGTGCAGGGAGGGAGGTGCAGGGTACAGGGGAGGTGGGGTCAGGCACCTGGGTGAGGCACCATGGACCATCAAGAGGCCCCCACCGAAGGCAGGAGCCACAGCAGGGATCTGAGCGGAGGAGAAGCTTCCCGCCCTGGCCTCTAGAAGGGAATTCACCAAATCCTCCCTCCGCAGCCTCCCTGATCCTGAGCAGGCCTGTCTGCTGTATTTTTCTTTTTCTTTTTCTTTTTTTTTGAGACGGAGTCTCGCTCTGTCGCCCAGGCTGGAGTGCAGTGGCACAATCTCAGCTCACTGCAACCTCCATAGCAAGCCTCCCGGGTTCAAGCTATTCTTCTGCCTCAGCCTCCCGAGTAGCTGGGACTACAGGTGGGCGCCACTATGGCTAATTTTTGTATTTTTAGTAGAGATGGGGTTTCACCATATTGGCCAGGCTAGATCCACCCGCCTGAGCCTCCTAAAGTGTTGAGATTACAGGCGTCAGCCACCACGCCTGGCCTTTTTTTTTTTTTTTTTTTTTTTTTAGACGGAGTCGCACTCTGTCAACCAGGCGGGTGTGCAGTGGCATCATCTCAGCTCACTGCAACCTCCGCCTCCTGGGTTCAAGCGATTCTCTTGTCTCAGCCTCCCGAATAGCTGGATAGCCACCACGCCCGTCTAAGTTTGGTATTTTTTTTTAGTAGAGACAGACTTTCACCATGTTGACGAGGCTGGTCTCGAACTCCCGATGTTAGGTGATCCACCTGCCTCAGCCTCCCAAGTGCTGGGATTACAGGCGTGAGCCAGCGCGCGCGGCCTGTCTGCTGCATTTTTAATGCTGCCTGATGAGGAGGCTCTCACGGCTATAATTGAACAGAAAGTCCACATGCCTCTGCCATCTCCCGGTCCAGAGACTCATTAATCCCGGGACTGGAAGAGGCGCCTGCCCGGCCCCTGCTGCCTGACAGGAAATGGGGGCGTCTGGCCTGGGGAAGAGGGCGTCGGGCCGTTCCCCATCTCCATTCCCGCACCTCAGGATCAGGGAACATGCGAGAGGGGCCCCGCCGCTTGGGACCTCCACGGAGGTCGTGGGTAGTATAAACTGTCAGGGCCTGGGCTTTGTCGATGTCACTGATCTGCACACTGGCTTCCCCACTCTGATGGTTGGACACGTTCTGGAAAAGCCAAAGGGTCCCAGAAACGGCGAGGGAACTGGACACCACCGGGGCGGCAGTCGTGCGCGGAGGGGCCGGCTCTCTGTGAAGGGCTGCGGCGTCCGGCCAGGCCTGCGAGCCGCCAGGGGCGCGGGGAGCTGCGGCGCGCTGGGTCATCTGCAGGGGCGCGCACGGTAAATCGCTGGGCCTGGGTCCGCCGCGCTCCGCAGACTGCAGAGCCCCCGGAAGCCCCGAGTGTTGGGCCGGGGGGTGCACACGGGCAGGCCGGCCGGCCGCGGAGACCGGGAACTGGGCTGACGGGTGGCAAGTCCGCGGCCCGCAGCCGCGCGTTGGTCCCGCGCTCCCGAGGACGCGGACCGGCGCTCGGGGCCGGGCGGGGCTCCAGGGCACGCGGTCGAAGCCGAGCTCTACCGCCCCCTGGCGGCTGCGGGAAACAGCGCCTGGGGCCACGCCCCGGGACCCCGGTGGGTGGCCCAGCTGGCGCCCAGGCAAGGGATTCATTCCCTTCCTTCCTCCCTCCCTCCCTCATTCATTCTTTCTTGTGTTCATTCAGCAGAAGCCGAGGGCTCCCTCAGCGCTGACGACACAACAGTGACAAGTCAGGTCCTCCTGGATGACGCAGGATAATGAGCTAGATTGGCTGGGCCTGGTAGGCGGAGACTATTTGAGCCAGCGTGGTCCTGGAAGACTAACCTGAGGAAGTGACATGGGAGACCGGGATGGGTGGGGGGCAGCCACAAAAAGACGGGGGAGGGGGTGTTCTAGGCAGAGGGGACAATCAGTGCAAATGCCCTGGGGTGAGAACAAGTCTTCATGATTGAAGGATGGAGGGAGGGAGACAACAGCTCCCAGGAACTGCTAGCCCCTGTGCCAGGGAAGGGTTAGTGGGCAGAGGCCTGTCCCAGACTGGGGCTGGGGGACAGGAGGAGTGGAGAGACAGATCCCATGGGGACCCTTCTCCTGGGAACACAGCTTCCTCGGAGGACCACAGAGGCCCTGCTTTTGGACCTTGAGCCGTGGCGGACTGAGTCCCCTCATGCCTGACCTGACCTGGGCTGTCACGCCCACCCTCCCAGCATCGGATGAATGCTACTCCTTCCCAGCTGGTAAGAGCCCCCTGGGACTTTGGAGGTACGCTGGGTCCAGTATACCAAGCTGTTGGAGTCCCTGGGTCCTGACTGGTCCCCATGAGGGGGTGAACTGAGACTGATGAACAGCCAAGGTGGACACAATCCTTCAGGCCATCAGCTGAACATCCAAACCCAAAGGTACCGAAGCCGAGCACACCCCGCTTACGTGAACAAATTCCCTGCTGCCCGGCCATGCTGCCAGTGTCATGGGGCCAGAGGGGACCCTGCAGGGCGCCTTCATCAGGCTGTCCCCACTCCCCTCAGAGCCTTCTCTGGAGCCCACCACCTGTCCCCTAGTCTGTTCTGTCTTATAAGCTGTGTGGCTTTGGGCAAGTAATGTCAGCTCTCTGGGTCTGTTTTCCCATCTGTAAATTGGAGGTCACGTAACCTCCATGAGGGCGCCGTGTCCAGTCAAGGCCACTCTGTGCACCTGGCTGTCATCACTGCTCCAGGACAGTGGGATGGGTGGCCACCACCAGGGGACTGGGCCTGCATGTTCGCTGCTCTTTCCAGCGTCAGTACAGGGCCTGGTGCCTGGATGGCCACAGGATGTCACCTTGTCACAGCCCTCTGGGGGCCTCTGTATCCTCAGATGTAGGAAGGCCTGGTGGGTCGGCAGCCCTCCCTCCCCTGAGCACGCCACCCTGGCCCTAGCCCAGAGGCAAGGGTCCCTCAAGGCACCACAACCTTCCCCGAGTAAGAGGGGCGCTCACGGGTGTCACACACAGTCTCACGCAACCTTTAGTCCTTTTCTTTTTTTAATTAAAACAGCAACCAGGTAGCTGCCCCAACCCATCAGGAAAGGACCCGGGATGGGCAGTCCTTTTTTCAAAAAAATATATTTTCTTTTTTTAAAACACCACCAAAGCAAATCCACAGCCCCTGTGGAGCCGGTCCTCAAGGAGAGTGAGCTGGAAGGCTCCCCCTGCACTTCTCTGAGCAGAGACTTGGGCCCCTCCCACTAGACCCCAGCTGGAGCAGAGGGTGAGGCTCTGCTGCTGGTGCCTTAGGGGATGAGGGAGAAGTGATCAGCTCCAAACCATGCAAGAAAAACAAGCCAAACCCAGAAAGCAAAAGAAAAAAATCAACAGAGGATAAATTAAAAAAAAAAAAAAAAAAAAACAAAAAAACGAAAAGGTGAAATGACACCACTAAAGGCGGCAGGCAGGACTGGGTGACCCAGTGTGCCCTGCAGAGGCCCTGTTCGCCCGTGCCAGGGGAAGGCCTTGGGCGGCTCATGGCATCTCCCCCATGGGATTCTGGGGGGATTCACATAGCTCATCCCCACTTGTGGACCCCGCACCAAAGCCGGGATAGAGGTGTGGCCACCCTGGGCCAAAGTGTGCAAAGTCCATTCAGTCAAGAGAGTAAAAAAATATACAACTTGGGTGGCATCCAGGCTGGGCAAGGCACCTGCTGTGCAAGGGGCAGCAGCATCCACGGGGGCGTCCAGGCCCCGGCAGTCCAGGGTCTCAGCAACTGGAGACGGGTCCTCAGAGCAGCAGGGAGAGAGAGGCACTTTGGGGCCGACAGGGGCCTGGCTGGAGTCCCGGTGGTCTGCTTCTTTGGCACTTGGGACAAATGGCTCGCTGCAGAGCCAGGTGTGAGCAACCCCCTCGGCTCCTCCTGGATGCCCTGAGCCAGGATGGCAGTAGCTTATGGTGCGGGTGAGCCCTGCCCCCACAGATGGGGCTGTGGGGCTCGGGAGGGCCGGAGTGGGGTCCAAGGCCCAGCCCCTATGAGTCTTCTCCCAGGATCTCCTTCACGAAGGCAGCAATGTCCGTCTTCTTGGTTTTGTGCAAAGTGAAGAAGGGGTGCACCTGGGGGTGACAGAAGGCACACTCACCATGGAGGGGGTAGTGGGAGGGGGAGGTGCCCACTCCTCCCCAACCAGCCCCAACCCAAGTGTTCCTCCTGCCTGGCAAAATCCTACTCATCCTTCTAGGACCTCCACCCTCAGGAGGTCCTCCATGACTGTCACAGATGGCGCTCGTGGCTCCTCCTCAGCTCTCCTGTGATCACTCTCCAGCCACACTAACCTCTCTTTCCCCTACACATCAGGCCTCTGCGCATGCTGGACCTTCTGCGTGGGACAGCCTCTCCATGAGCAGATAACCCTTATTCATCCTTCCAGGCTCAGTTCAAACGGTACCTCCTCCATGAAGCCTTCTCTGATGCCACCCTTGGCCCCTCTGCCCCATTCTGTCACACACTGCCTGTGCACCCTTCCCAGAGCCTGGCGTGAAGGAAGGAGGGAGGAGGAAGCCAGGTATGCAGAAGCAAACCAATGAATGAGCACCTAAAGGAGTCAATGTGGGGCCAGAGGAGCTGCCCATCTGTGTGCAGGACGCAGCCCTCTCCTGAGCCCACCGAGCCACCGGCCAGCCCTGAAGAGCAGAGCAGGCACCTCCCGCCCACACTCACCATCAGCTCCAGGTAGCTCATCCGCTCTGCGGGGTTCTTCCTCAGGCTAGGAGAGAACGGTGCAGCTATAGCCAGGCTGGCAGGGAGGAAGGAAGCCCAGCCCCCGAAGGCCAGCCAAGCCACCCCAGGATTGCCCGAGGCCTGGGGGACACGTGCACCCAGGGAAGAAGAGACAGGACCATCCAGGGCTTCTCCCAGGGTGGAGGGGCATTCACAGGGGCAAACTAGAGGCTTGCAGCAAGTTTCTCTGGCTCTTGGGGTCCTGGTTTTCTCATCTACTTAGTGACCCAGGAATTTCCGTATCAACACCAAAACAGGACTCTCCAATGCTCTGTCTCACAATCATATGCTTGGTATCCTCAAGAAGGAGAGAAAATTCCTTAGCATGGGGCCTGGGAGAGGTTAGTCCCCAGTTAAAGGGGCCAGACTGCCCAGGGACTCTGCTGGGCTCCTCTACTGCTGACGACGGTCAACAACAAGTAGTGGGACCCTGGGTGTGAGCCACGGTACCCGGCCGCTTCTTCCTTACCGAGTTCTTGCTCCAATAATTATGGTCAGAGAAGTTGGTCTGTATGACTTTGCCCTTTTCCTTGTTCCCTCTGTAATCTCAAACATGATTTTTATAAGGCTCCTGTGGGGCATTCTTTAATTTGGTTCAAAGTTCTAGATATCAATAAAAGCAAACTTGTTTTTTGTGTTCAAATCTTCCATATGCTTTTTTCTCTTTTTCAGCCTGTCTGATCTGTCACTTCTGGAAGAACTGCATTAACACCTCCCACCAGGACCATAGTTTTGTCCAATGCTCCTCATGCTCCAGCTGTTTCTGCCTTACATATTTTGATGCCGTGTCATCTGGGGGGTTATCTCCTAAAGGAAAAAGGAACAGGGCCCAGGAAGATGCTGGGATCGGGCCAGGGAGGGCACTGACAGGCGCCCAGCACGCCCCGGACTCACCACTGCGCAGTGAAGTCCACAAACTCGGGGGAGAAACGGTCAGCTGGGAGCTGGGGGGACGGCTCCTCCACCACCTGCTTCAGCTGCTGAAACGGGGTCCCCCAGGACTCGTACGGGAATCGTAGGATGGCCATCTCAATCTGCAGCAGGGACAGGGGGGTCAGAGGCCCTGGACCCAGATACACCCACACGCTGCACCCAGGAGCCAGGGTTGGAGGCTCTCGCCCACCCTGGGCACCAGAGCAAGGCCTCAAGGCTGCACAGCTGACCTCCCTGCCACATCCCAGCAGAACAAAGGCGAAAGCCAGGGATGCCGGCTCTTAGCTCCCCCGACCCAGCCAGCAGGACCCAGTTCAGAAAGCAGATCTGGCGCACGCCGGGACTGGGGAGACCATGGCTGGGTTTTTAAACAACCTGAATTCTGAAGATTTTACAAAACAATGCAGGTTCTGCTGCTCTGGAAAAATCTGAGGAGCTGGTAACCTCCTGAGCCAGGTGGGCAGGTCCCGGTGGTCACAGCCACTCCCCTCCCTAACATCTGGCCATCTTGGACCTCAGCATCTGCCGACATTTATTTGGGCTGCTGTTTTCACAGAGGAAGCACACAAGAAGTGCCGCACACACGTGCACACACACACACACACACACACACAGACGCTCTCCCCAAGGCCATGGACAGAGCGTGAGACCATGAGGCTGCTTTGCCTCTGCACCCGCAGGCTGACAGGGAACCAGAGCCTGCAGCCTCATCTTCTGCGGGACCCCGGCACTGTTTCCCTCCTAGACAGGTGGCCTGTGTGGCCACCTGCGCCCTGCTGGAGCCGGATTTCCTGTGGGTGACATCGGGCTAATGGGTCTCTGTACTCGCTCCAAACTCCCAGCCCTGTGCCCTGCCTGTGGTCAGCAAGAAGTCATCATGGAAGGGACGGGCTAGCTAGCATACAACCAACTCTGGGCTCTGATCATGATGACTGGATGGAAAAAACCAGTCATGACAGCACTGGCCCCGGGCTGGAAGAACAGAGAATTCTGAGGCTCCAGCACGAGGCTCCTTTCCGACGGTCATCATCCCAAGATGAACGGAAAAGACCTCAGCACAAACACATGGCGCTGGCAACAGCAGCCCGGACAGGATCCTAAGGACTGTGCTGAGAACGTGCCTCCCATCAGGCTAGAGGCCCTCTCCAGCCCAGACACACATACACCCACACATGCAGGGCCCACTGTGCGTGTGCGCGTGTGTGCATGCGTGTTTGAGAGACAAAACCGTACCAATTCGGGGGGCTTTTCTCTTAGAACTTTCAGTGACTCTAATGCGTAAAGCAAGGAGCCCATATGAGCTGCAGGAGAAGGACCAGCAGCCGTGACAGTTTCTTAACTAGAAAAGCAGAAGTGTCCAAATCCTCAACCTCGCACTCCTTTGATTTTTCTAAAGAGCTCAAAAAATGAAAAACAACAAAAAAAGCCTCCAGGCACAAAGCTGTGCCATATGGTGTTACCTGCCAGGAGATGTTTAGAAGCAGCCTGAATGTCCAGCGCCAGGGGCCAGCCCCACCATGGGCTGAGATCCAGCCGGGACTGCAGACGCACCCCTGTGACTCCCCAGCGACAACACTAAAGGGCCAGTGCTCGGTCAGCACTCACTCCCGCCCTGGTACGAACCACCCCCCCCACCCCGTTCTGGGTGATTCGCACTGGTGTCCTGAGGCTTGTGCCCCGAGTGGGAAAAAGCCAACATCAAGAGGGCTCTGGGGCCCTTGCAGGATCAGGGGAGGCCGAGACCGGGCCCCACCGAGGAGACTCTCCCGACTGTTTCACCAGCCACTCCCCCAGGATGGCAGAGATTTTTAAAAGGAAGAAGAACATCAGGAACAAGGGAAACACCCCACATCAGTAGACAGGGTGAGTGCAGGGCCAATGGTTATGGAATCTTTGGAGGGGATACATACATGGGTCTATTATAATTTAGAGAAACATGAACAATATGTAATGCTACAAAATAAAATATGTTTTTTAAAAAGAAGCATTACATATTGTTCATATTTCTCTAAATTATAATAAAATATATTTTATTGTATATAATAACATATATAATAAAAATATGATATTTATGCTATAGCGCACAATGTTGGCACTGAAATGGGGTAAGAGGTGTCTCTAGGTAAAATAACTACAGTCATTTTCCCCTTACTTTGCCTTTGTATTTTTATGTTAGCTTTCCACTACTTTGGTAACTTGTGGCAGAAAAATCTAACGCGTGCCTAAAGTGGCCACCTCCACCTCTCCCTGGGTGCACCTGCCGATCCTCCATTAAGCTGGGAGCATTCTCTGCCCTTGAACCTGGGCTGGCCTGTGACTGGCTGACTGACACAATAAGGCAAAAGCAATGCTGTGCCAGTGCCAGGCCTAGCACTTCAGAGGACTTCCTTTTGGATGCCCGCCACCATGAAAGAACTCCAAGTGTGCTGACACTGCCATGCTCTGAAGCCCAGGGAGCAGGCCAATGTGAATAAGTGGCTTGGAGAGGTCATGCAGAGGAGGCCCAGGATTGTGAGACCGTCTTGGGCCTTCCAGCCCAGCCCACCCCAGCCAGTGCCAGGTACAGCAGAAGAGCCATCCAGCTGAGCCTAGCCACAACGGCTGAAAGATGAGAAATAAGAAACCACTGTTGGTTTGGGTCACTAGGTTCTGCAGTGGTTTGCTATACAACATTTGATAACTAAAATATGCACTTAGTACATACTTGTCCAAGTTCCACCAGCCACATCAGAAGGTCACTAGCCATGCTGGGCCCAACAGGGATGATGGATAGACAGGTAGAAGGGAGACAGGAAGGTGGGGAAGGAACATAAGGGAGTGTGTATGTGTGAGGTGGTCATGAGGGGGGACTCTAATTTCCAGCCAGTTCTGTGCAGTCTAAAGACAGCAAGAACTTGTCCTTTTCAGCTAACTTAGAACTTGGAAAACTGTTATATTCAAAGAATATTCCTCTCTACCTTAAAAAAAAAAAAAAAGTTTAATTGAAAAATTATATGTCACCAGGCCAGGCGCAGTGGTTCACATCTGTAACCCCAGCACTTTGGGAGGCCGAGAGGGGCGGATCACCGGAGGTCAGGAGTTTGAGACCAGCCTGACCAACATGGAGAAACCTTGTCTCTACTAAAAATACAAAATTACCCAGGCAAGGTGGCGCATGCCTGTAATTCCAGCTACTCGGAAGGCTGAAGCAGGAGAATCGCTTGAACCCAGGAGGCAGACGTTACAGTGAGGCGAGATGGCACCATTGCACTCCAGCCTGGGCAACAAGAGCGAAACTCCATCTCAAAATGAAAAGAAAAATTACATGTCACCAATTAAAGACAATTGAAGGTACTGCCCAGTCCCACCTCTCTGACAAAATTATTTCGACTTTGAGTCTTTCCTAGGCACTTTCTACAGATACACTGTTTATAAAGTCACAGCCACAGGCTGGGCGCAGTGGCTCAAGGCCAGGCCTGGTGGCTCATACCTGTAATCCCAACACTTTGGGAGGCTGAGCTGGGTGGATCACCTGAGGTCAAGAGTTTCAAGACCAGCCTGGCCGACATAGTGAAACCCCGTCTCTACTAAAAGTACAAAATTAGCCGGGCATGATGGCCAGCGCCTGTAATCCCAGTTACTCAGGAAAATCGCTTGAACCTGGGAGGTGGAGGTTGCAGTGAGCTGAGATCTCACCACTGCTCTCCAGCCGGGGCAACAGAATGAGACTGCGTCTCAAAAAACAAAAACGTTTTCATCACCCCAAACGAAAACACTGTACCATGAGCAATAACTACCTATTCCTTCTCTC
>CAUYLG010015117.1:0-29838 GCA_963573385.1 Cacajao melanocephalus | reverse complement strand
ATTTTAGTGTAAGGTGTTAGGAAGGGGTCCAGTTTCTGCTTTCTGCACATGGCTAGCCAGTTTTCCCAACACCATTTATTAAACAGGGAATCCTTTCCCCATTGCTTGTTTTTGTCAGGTTTGTCAAAGATCAGATGGTTGTATATGCAGCCGATTTAAGTCTTAAGCATTAATATCCCAAGTGAACTTAATTTTCCTCACACCACCTCAAGCTTTGGGACTCTTAATTCCCAAACTCGGCTTTTAATTTTCAAGTTTTAAGGCTGAAAAACTGCCAAGACATCAAGCCCCCTAGGAGAAAATGCTTTTATTTTATCCCTGACTCTTAGTTTACCCTTTTTAGAAACTAATGAGATTTCCATATTTTTGTTTTTCTTGTTTTCAATTGTGAAATGTAGAGCCTTCATTCACTGGCAACTGCTTTCTCTGCTACACACTTCCAAATACCAACACTTGAATAGTTCCTAATATGTCGCCATGACCACAACTTCACCGCTTTACAGAGGCTGCTCAAGTCTTCCATCCCGACTACTGCAATATATTCTTATTACCATTTCCTTATAGTCACTCAATCTAGCTGTAGGGTCTCCAAAACTAGCATACATGTTCTCCCAAACTAATACTTCACCACACATTATCTGTTTTTTCAGTAATGTAGTTATTTATTATACTTCACTTTCTCCATTTACCCACTTATCACAATTAATGAAAGTCTACAATTTCCCTTTTGTACTCTTTCTATATGGAATTAGGACAGGTATGGTAGAATTGGGTCAAAGAATCTGAGTGGCCCACCTGTGAAATAATCCTTTTCCTCTGACCAGACCACTTTCTCAAGATAAGGACACAGCAATTTCATATTTACCTTTAATTAGATTCTAAAGTCGCTAATGGAATTGTGAAAAAAAATTGGATGTAATTTTTGTCTTTTCTGCCCTTACCAAATCTATATTTTAGAACTTCATGCATCTGGCATTAAGTTCTCTAGACTTCCTTAATGTTTCTTCATAAATTCTCTTCCAGAGACCTTACTATACCTCTAGAGTTACCAATATACACTGAACAGAACATGAGGGGCAATTATTCAGAAATCCTCTATTCATAGGGCTTGCATTTCTCTATATTTAGGGACACAGAAGTTGGAAATTGACATAGCAGCACATGACGTCATTCTGTGAGTTTATTTTCTGCCTAGTAAATAATTGTTTAAGACAAAAACTATTACTGAGAAACTTTTTTTTTAATTGTAATTTAGATTCTGGGGTACGTATGCAGATCATGCAAGACTGTTGCGTAGGTACATCCACGGCAAGGTGGTTTGTTACCACCATCCCCCCCATCACCTATACCTGACATTTCTCCCCACGTTATCCCTCCCCAACCCTCCCTCCCACTATCCCTCCCATAGCCACCCCCACAATGGGCCCCAGTGTGTGATGCTCCCCTCTTTGTGTCCAAGTGTTCTCATTGTTCAACCAATGAGAACATGCGGTGTTTGATTTTCTGTTCTTGTCAGTTTGCTGAGAATGATGGTTTCCAGGTTCATCCATGTCCCTACAAAGGACACAAACTCATCATTTTTTATGGTTGCATAGTATTCTGTGGTATATATGTGTCACATTTTCTTTATCCAGTCTATCACTGATGGGCATTTGGGTTGGTTCCAAGTCTTTGTTATTGTAAACAGTGCTGCAGTGAACATAAATGTGCATGTGTCTTTATAATAGAATGATTTATAATCTTTTGGCTATATACTCAGTAATAGGATTGCTGGGTCAAATGGAATTTCTATTTCTAGGTCTTGAGGAATCACCACACTGTCTTCCCCAATGGTTGAGCTAGTTTACACTCCCACCAACAGTGTAAAGGTGTTCCTATTTCTCCACATCCTCTCCAGCATCTGTTGTCTCTAGATTTTTTAATGATCACCATTCTAACTGACATGAGATGGTATCTCAATGTGGTTTTGATTTGCATTTCTCTAATGACTAGTGGTGATGAGCATTTTTTCATTTGTTTGTTGGCTTCATATATGTCTTCTTTTGAAAAGTGTCTGTTCATGTTCTTCACCCACTTTTGGATGGGGTTGTTTGTTCTTTTCTTGTAAATCTGTTTTATTTCTTTGTAGATTCTGGATCCTAGGCCTTTGTCAGATTGGTAAACTGCAAAAATTTTTTTCCCATTCTGTTGGTTGCCGGTTCACTCTAATTATTGTTTCTTTTGCAGTACAGAAGCTCTAAAGTTTAATTAGATCCCATTTGTCTATTTTTGGCTTTTGTTGCCATTGCTTTTGGTGTTTTAGTCATGAAGTCCTTGCCTATGCCTATGTCCTGAATGGTTTTACCTAGGTTTTCATCTAGGGTTTTTTTGGTTGTTGTTGTTGTTGTTGTTGTTGTTTTTTGAGACAGAGTCTTGCTCTGTCACCAGGCTCCAGGTTGGAGTGCAGTGGCACAATCTCGGCTCACTGCAACCTCCACCTCCCAGGTTTAAGCAATTCTCCTGTCTCAGCCTCTGAAGTAGCTGGGACTACAGGCATGCGCCACCACGCCCAGCTAATTTTGTATTTTAGTAGACACGGGGTTTCACCATGCTGGCCAGGATGGTCTTGATCTCTTGACCTCATGATCCACCCACCTCAGCCTCCCAAAGTGCTGGGATTATAGGTGTGAGCCACCGCGCCCGGCCTCTTCTAGGGTTTGTATGATGTTAGGTCTTATGTTTAAGTCCTTAATCCATCTGGAGTTAATTTTAGTGTAAGGTATCAGGAAGGGGTCATTTCTGCTTTCTGCACATTGCTAGCCAGTTTTCCCAACACCATTTATTAAACGGCGGATCCTTTCCCCATTGCTTGTTTTTTGTCAGGTTTGTCAAAGATCACATGGTTGTAGAGGTGTGGTGTTGCTCCAGAGGCCTCTGTTCTATTCCATTGGTCTATGTCTCTGTTTTGATACCAGTACCATGCTGTTTTCATTACTGTTGCCTTGTATAGCTTGAAGTCTGGCAAGGTGATGCTGTCAGCTTTGCTCTTTTTGCTTAGGATTGCCTTCTCTATGAGGGCTTTTTGGTTCCATATAAAGTTTAAAGTGGTTTTTTCCAGTTCTGTGAAGAAGGTCATTGGTAATTTGATGGAGATAGTGATAAATCTATAAATTACTTTGGGCAATATGGACATTTTCACAATATTGATTTTTCCTAACCATGAGCATGGAACGAAACTTTTATATAACTCACATTTGTAGTTACATTAATGCCTCATTCAACTCAGTCTGTTTATTGTATCTACAATGTATTTTACTGTGTTCTAGATGAGTAGTTAAATCTCCACCCTAACAAAGCTTTCTGTTCAGTCCAAATTCTAATCACAAAGATAGAATATTTGTGGTTTTCCTAGGAAACAACCAGCCATCTAGTTTGTTCTAAACACAAGATATAGAAAGAAGTTAAAAGTGAAATCTGAGTATCTTGGCTGAGATTTCCTTATTAATGACAGATAAAAGAAGTCTGCATTTAAATTTGTAAAAATAAATAAATAAATAAACAATTGAATGTTTTAATGTTTGAGAAAAGAGTGTTGTGATCAAATCTTACTTTGGGAAGACTAATAAAACAGTATAAAAGATATATTGCCAAAAGAAATTATGAGTATATTTTCTCAGGAGTTATTATTTTTCACTAATCTCAGGAGTTCATTGAAATAATTCAGGGCATATGCAATGGGAGTTCTGGCAATGGGAATAGAAAAAATAATATGACAAAATAGTACAGAAATTAAATAGACAAAACTTGGTGACAGACTTGATGACAGAGTGATGGAAATGGATAATTAAAGCATAACTTCATGTTTATAAATATGAATGATTTAAATATTAGTAACATTTCCAACAAAAATTTGGAAGTCATAAGAAATATTTTTAATAAGGAAAAGTAATGTTGATCTAGGCCCAATGCCAAGTATCTGAACGAGCAAAAAAAAAAAAAAAAGCTCCTATTGTATTTTTTTTCTCTTCTAAAAATGTGCTTTTAGTGTGTTTTTATATGTGGCTGATTTGTGATGTAACAGTGAAAGTATACTACAGGTATTTAACATGTCTGCGGTTAGTTCAAATTCTCTAAATTTTTAGCCAAATAATTTATTTGTCATGGCTGTAAAATGCTAAATGAGACTGTTAATTGAATATGCAAATATCTTAAACAGTAATACCTGGTAGTAAAAATGCTTAAAAACAGTCTAGGAAAGAATAATATGCTGAAATTTTTAAAGAAAATAATAGCATAGAGAAAAATACTGCAGACATTTGTATGTTCTATAACACTCAGTTCCCTCAGTGTGCCTAAATATGCAAGTCTTATTGACAATGATCAATCCAAACCTGCCATGCCATGGGCTGTATGCTGCATTGTACACTGGTATATGATAATATTAAAATGGCCAAAACTTACATGCTAATGGCCTTTTGCATTGCTGTATTTTGTCACAAATAAGTAATATTCTCTAGCATTTTAGGACTATAATCATTTGTACTTTATTTAAAATATAGAATATAAGAAAATTGACATTTCAAATAAAATTTATTTAATCTTTCCTTCTGACTTTGTTTTCTTCTAATTCTAAAGAAAAACTTAAATTGAAAGTACTAATATGTAAGAAGTAAAAAGGCAATTTTCCTTTTGCAAAACTGTTTTAAGTTTTGAGAACACTGTCTGATACCACGAAAAGTTATAGAAAACAGTAGGTAATCTCTCAGACATTCCAAATCATTTGTAAATTAGAACATTGGTATAGTTGTTTTCATATATTATTTTATATTTGTTTGACCCCTGGAGTGGACATTTACTTAAGAGCAGTAGGGGTAACATCATCATCAACTAAAGTACCCTTCTCAGCAGGGAAAGAAAAGCCTTTCCTTTTCTAAATACTTAATTTTTAGATTAATTCTGCTGATGCTACTTATGTGAAGATTTTTTTTTAAATTGATATTTTAATACTATTTATTAAGTGAACATTGTGAAAACAGGTGACAGAAATATTTCTAGCATCTCTAAGCAATGGTTCTTACTCAACTACTACCTATTGATATTTAAATGGTCAAATGTATATTAAATTTTCTAATTTAAAGATGCAACTGTATGAAGATATTGGCTAGATTTATAGGCTACTGCTAAATGGGATCAAGGGAGGTTATTTGTAAACTTTATTCATTCATTTAAATTCTATACTGAATTTGAGATTGAGCAAAGAGCTAGGCAATGTTTGCTGCCACTAAAAAAGCAAATATTATTCTATTGACATATTTTTCATTTTACATAATTTCAAAAGATAAACACTGTTCTTATAACTCATAAAATAATTCAGCATTACTGACAATATAAGCAGGGTGGTTCGATTAATTTCCTATTAGGACAAGTTTTCTTGAATTCAGATTCAAAACTTGATTACTGCCAGCAAATCTAGTGCCAGCATTAAGTCAGTGTGTAATGTCAAAATCACCTCTCTGCAGAATTGGGTTTCAGAGAAATCAGCATATAGGTATGCAAAGATTATTTCTTTGTTTTCCAGCCAGTAAATTTATGGTTTACTACAGTCACTGCTTAAAAAATAAGCACTCTCTTAAATTACATAAAGGATTTAAATTAAAGGTGTGGTCTTCACCAATAAAGAGTGTAAGTTGCCAACGTGTACAATATTAGGTAACAATAAAAGAATGATAAGACTGATGATCAATTCAGAATAGCCAATTTATTAGTAAGTATCATAACTTTGAAATTTTGCATAACATTTGAGCCAGTCATTCCACTTATAAAAATTTCTCTTGAAAACGTAACTGTATAATTGAACAAAGACTTAGCAAAAACAAAATTTTTTTCATCGAAATGTTGTTACTCTGTGAATAATCAGAAAACAATCAAACATATAATTCTAGGGTATATCAGTTCAAATACTTTATATACAAAAAATGAAATGATAACCTATGTAAAATAAATACATATATATATGACATGAAATCTAATATTTTAAGTTAAAAACAGCAGGTTGTTTATACTTAAATATGGATGGGAGGCCAGGCACAGAGGCTCACGCCTGTAATCCCAGCACTTTGAGAGGCCGAGGCGGGTGGATCACGAGGTCAAGAGATCGACACCATCCTGGCCAACATGGTGAAACCCTGTCTCTACTAAAAAAATATGAAAATCAGCTAGGCATGGTGGCACATGCTCATAGTCCCAGGTACTCAGGAGGCTGAGGCAGGAGAATTGCTTGAACCCAGAAGGTGGAGGTTTCAGTGAGCCAAGATTGCACCACTGCACTCCAGCCTAGTGCCTGGAAACAGAGCAAGACTCTGTCTCAAAAAAAAATATATATATATATATATATATATATGGATGGATGGACTAATAAAATGTTTAATATATATTTAAGTCAAAAATAGCAGGTGGTTTAAAATTATTAAAATGTTGACAGTAATATCTCTGGATGGTAGTAATAAAACAATTTGATTTTCATTTCCTTGTGCTCTTTTGTATCTGATTTCAAACAGTCTTATTAGGAGAATATATTTCATTTTTAATGAGAAAAATGTAACTCAAAAAAGAAAATTATATATATCAACCTATACAGTATGTCATAATACCAAACATAATGATTCTAAAAATATTTTCCACAGGATTTTATATTAAAAATATTATCATTTTGATTGTTTATAAAGAAATAGACTTTGAAGAATTATAGGTATTTGAATATGTAGTAAAATGGGAAATACATTCTAAGTGGGCAGAATTCTCCTATAAAATGACAGAGATGAAAAAGCAAGAGGTTTGTTTAGAATATTGTGGGGAAAATAATGGAGTATAGTGGAAATTTAGTCAGATAAGTCAATTGTGACCAATTATGGAGGGTCTTTAATGCCCAACTTGTCATAGAAGTGTTACCATAAGTTATATGACCCCTGTCTACCTCTGCAACCTCAGGTTATACCACTTTCCTCATTGATTCACTGTTCTCAGCTATATTTATCTCCTTTCTGCTCTCTGCCAAACCTCTGTCCTACTTCAGGGCTTTGTGCACATGCTGGCCTTTGTGCCTAGAATGCCCTTCTCTTTGATCATCACATGGCTGGCTCCTTTCAACATAGATCTTAGCTGGCAGGTCACCTTCATAAAGAAGCCTGGCTTTACTACCCACCCAACTATTCATATACCACTACATCCCTGTATTTTAATTCACTACAAAGCAGTTAATACTATGAAGTGCCTATTTCATATCTCTTTCTCTCTCTCTCTTTACAATGTAATCTTCTTGCAGGCAAAAATTTAGGCATCTTGTTCACCACTGTATCCCCAAGACCTACAAGGAAGCTCATTATATGTCTGATGAGCAAATAAATGAATACATAAATACTAATGTTTCCTGACAGAAGAAATAAGAAATAATATGGTAGAGAGGAAAAAAGATAATTTTCTCCCAAAGGTAATTATTCAGAAAAATAAAATAATATAAACGTATCTTATGACTTTAGCTCCAAACCACAGGAATTCAATCTACATTATACTTCTTGACATTGACATACCATCTCCTGGACCCCCTTAAATATATTATGAATATTACTAGTTTGACATGATTTTTTCACTTAAATTGTAAGTTATTAGAAAGCACAAATGCCTGTTTTTCCATTGCCCCCGCGCCCTCCCTTCGCCACCCCGACAGTCACCCACATACCCAGGATACCACACATAGCAACTGCTCCTGAACATTTAGGGAGAAAAGGATATCAAAATGGTCAATATCAGCGATATATGATCCACATATAAAATTCAATCTGAAAAGTAGGTATATTTCAAGATTAACTTGTCTAAAATGTTTACATAAAATTTTGCCAGATTAAATTAATTTTAGAGCATGTATAGTGAGTATTACATTTGTAATTAGATTTTAAATATTATCTGAATTAATCTTAACAAGAATTCACAAATCATTAATGATTAGTATTAGACAAGTGAAAGGAATTTTTATTTTCTGAATATAAAGCATGAGCTTTGGGCTCATGTTAGATTTTTTTTTAACGCTTGAGCTATAAACCACCTAAGTTATGCTTTTTGTATGCCATATTTATTCGCTGCCTGAGAAAGTCAAAAGTCAGACCACTGAAAAATTGTACTTTTTTGTAGAAGAACTTTCATCAAGCATTCATCCTACTTCGATACCTTATTTTTCTAGACCTTGATTGGAATCCTTGCAATTCTAAAGGTACTCTCTCAAATACATTTTTCTGATAAACTATGACATATGACATCTAGACTCAAAAAACAACACATTTTTGGAAACACATAGTCCATTGCTTAATATATTTTTAAGATTGTACAATTACATATACAATTATTTAATATATATGCAATTATATTATAATAATTGTATATAACATCCTTCATATATATATATATATATATATATCCTTTATATATTATTGTTAGAGGTGACAGTGTTCTTAGAGCTGAATTATAATTGTTAGATTTAAAAGCACTATTAAAAGCCTTCTATACAACTTCCACGATAATATATTCTAATAACCCCTTTAACAGTAATATATTCTAATATTCCTGATACTATTCTTATATGTAATTATATATTGTACATGAGAACAAAATCATGCATAAGTTTCTAAATACTAATTAAAAATTTAACTTGAAAAAGTACATTTTCTATTAACTTGCTTATTCTAGGTACCTCATTCAACCAGACAGAAAGTCTGATGTATGTTACAAGAACTAGAAAAAGGGGGAAAGACAGAGTTGTTATTTAATGTGTAGAGAGTTTCTGTTTGGGATCATGAAAACATGTTCCAGAAATGGATAGCAATAATTGTTACACAACACTATGAAGGTCCATAATTCCACTGAATTGTACTCTTAAAAATGGTTAAAATAATAAATTTTATGTTAGTTATGTTTTTACCACAATTAGAAAAATAAAAAATATATTTTTAAAAGCATATTTTAAAAATATATTTTTAAAAGCATATTTTTAAAATATATTTTTTAAAACATATTTTATGCTCTTCCAGAACTTGTAAAAGTTCTGGAAGAGTGGAAAAGCAAATGTGAAAACAGAAAACACTGTAGTAATTGTCTTGCCCCTAAATAGGATCCTTATTTAACACATAAGAACTACAGGCCCAAGTTGGTTTTCTGTAATTCAAGCAGTCAGCAGCAAAATTGATTCTGATTCAAGGACATCTCAACCCACCTTCTCTTCAATAGGCCTAAATTGTCAACCAACTGGGTATCCCGGCAACATCACAAATTGAACATTAAAAACTGAACAAATAATTGTTTCTCCAAATCAGCTCTTCCTTCTGCATTCCCTACTTTAACTAAAAGCACCATTCTTTCCCTTAGTACATATAGCCTCCCACAGCTTATGACCCACAAGTCCTATTCCGTGATTTCTCCCCCAGGTCTCTGGACTTTTTCCACTTCTTTTTGTTGCCCTGGCTTTGCTTAAAATCATGAATTGCATCTCACCGCCTGCCATTCATAGCCCAACTGACATCTGACGTTACATGAAAACATACTGCACTCTCCTATTCTATTCCAAAGTCTAACTTTTTATTTCCTATGAAAACTATACACATTCTCTGAACCTAACTCTAACATTCCAAATAATTGTTTCCTTCCCATATTTTTATGGAAAAATTACTTACTAAATGTCAAGCACGGCATATTGTGTTTTTTAGGTTCCAAGAGATAATATGGTAAGCCAGAACAGATACCAGTCCTGTACTTAGGTAGTTTATAATTATGAGAAACAGACTAAGGTTAACATAGTAATCATAAACCACTTGAGTGATATTTCATTACAAAGAAGACCACTGTGTGAAAGGCTGAATTTCAAAATAGAATAAATCGCGAGGACAAACCTAAGATCATTGATATTTCAGGATAGTAGAAATTGATGTGAAAAAGCAGAACTTGAGTAAGCCTGCAAACCCATCATGACCAAGATATCCTAGATGGTAGTGACCACTGCCACAGGAACAAATAGCAACAGACCAAGCATAGAGTAATTTCATGTGGAGCTGCCTCTCCTGTGCTTATCACCGAGAAAGTGACCAAATGGATCTGAGAGGAAATAAACGAAATAGAAGTAAAACCTATGTAGTACATATTTTTCATAAAACTGGCTAATTCATCAAGTTGCAGTGGTGACAATTTAAAAATCATAGTTTAGCTGTCTCTGAAATTTCTCATTACTTGACTACGTGCAGTAAGAGAGAAATAGATGTTACTACAGTTTATCATTGATGTAAACTAGTGAAAATATTGTTTCTATTTTAGTAAATAGTGGTCTACTTATTTAACTTTGGTTCTCAAAATGAGGAAGCATATGTAGTATGGCTTTTTTCATTTTTTAATTGATAAATGTATTACATTATGGAATGTGGTGCTAGTACTTCATGTGTATGTATGTATTATTTAAGGCAATAATGGTAAGCAGAATATATTCCTTTTAATAGCATAAGAATGACACTGATATAAAACTTGAAGAGCTTCAAGACACTGAGATCAAGATAAAATGTGAAGAAATTGGTTTTTATTTCCTGTAATAAATGTTAATTCCTTCATTATATGAACAATTTTTTAAAAAGGTTAATAATAAATATTTCACTTTATATCAACATATGATGTAGTAAGTAACTTTTTACTCCTTTTCTAAGTAAAGCAAAAAGAATATTTTTATTAGGAAAATGAAAATAAAAGAAGTCAAAAGACTCTACCCTTAGGTAAAGAAGGACTGCAGTAAGAAGGAAGCAAAATGTCCAGAACCTGAGTCTGTAAAGCAAAAGAAGAACAGAATCTTCTAAATTTCTAAAAATTTAAAAATTCCTTTAATTGCTGTTGGCTACATTTACCTGAAAAGTTTTGTTGTACATTCTGAAAAAGGGAAAGACTCTAAGTGCTGAAGAGTGGGTGTTAACCTCCACATTCACCCATTCATTCTCCCCTCTATTCAGACAGATCTAGGAAGCCTTCCAACTGAATTCATACTATGCACTTTCCTACAAGGTTTCATTGGGTTCTGCTGATAAGCAGCACTAGTTGGAAAATAGGCGCTAGGAGAAAAGGAGATGTCATGACTGTGGGCTTCCAGCTTCTGGCCTTGTGTCAGAGGCCGCGGTTTTAACAGCAGCAGTGACAACATAGCTCTAGGAGTCTCAGTAGCAGGGTTTTGTGAGCTCTGAATAAATACAACCTTCCTGCTCCCGCAGTTGGCTAAAGCAATCAATTTCCTATATTAATTCCGTTTGCCTTGAAAATACACTCGAAAGCACTTGTGGCTGCTGTCTTTACTCTGAGATAACTTTGCCATAAAATCTCTTGCTATTATTATCATTCTCTAATCACTTTAGTATGTCGACTTTGGAAACAAAAGACATCATTCGATTTACAGCCTTCTGTTTTTAGTCATGGTATTTCCATTTACAAAATAGTAATTCACTATGGCTGAAAACGTCAAATCCTAGAAAATGTAGCACTCCTACATATGATGTTAACATTGCTCTCGAACAGTTGTTGGCCAAAGATACATTTGATGAATTCCATTTTTCGGAAATAGATGATTCTGATGATTCAGATGATTCTGAGGTTAGTTCTGTTTATAAATAACTCCGAGAACAGTTTGTATATTTTATTTTCACATTGAAAATCAATCAGATTTGCTTCAGCCTTCAAAAGTGTGTTTATGTAAAATTAATGAGCACTGGCAGAGAGCTGCACTTTCTTTTTTAAACTGGAAAAGGGTTAAATGTCTGAATTTATTACTATGATTAACTTCCCAAAGTCCCTCAATTCAATGTGTTTGCTTCAGCTGTTCAGAGTGGCTTTAAGAATTACTGTTTGATTGACTGGGAGTGGGACACAACAGTGAATTACATCAAATGAGCTTAAGATGCCAAAATTTTCTGATGATAATATGTTCCTAGAAGAAAGATCCAAGGGCATACAGAGATAAAAATATTGAGGTGCATTATTGTTTTATGCGTGACCCACCCACCAGTCTCCCTTATCTCCCAAATTTGAGAGCTGCAGGAATGAGATGGGTTCTGTCATTCTTAGAAAATCTCATGGTTGTTCTTTGCAGGTCAGAGATAAAGGGGAGAGATGCTACCATTGAAATACAAGTTTCTGGGTTGACAGAAGACACAAGATAGGACCTCACTACCTCATCACCTGAAGTAGGGTGAGCACAGCTGCTATAAGGGAGAAGAGGTCCAGGGCAGTCATCAGAATATTTTGACCTACTAACATCTTTGGCAGTACCTAATTAGTCACAAGAAATAAAATAGAGGATAAGTCTTTTAAATAACTCGTTAATGAATAATCACAGAGAAACACTAGGATTCATAAGCAGACATCTCATTTCAGTCACCATAATGGAGAGTCTCATCCCTCCACCAAGTTTCTATTTCAGAGCTATGTCATAGACCCAGAACCCTTTAAATGAAAAACACAGAAGATCCACATAAAGAAGGACACTGAGATACTTTGCCAAGAGAGGTCTGTAAATCTCCCTTAAAGTTTTTTCTAAAACTTTAAGGAAGTTTTAGAGAAAATGGACTCAAGCATTTATCAATGTAGCTACACACACACTGGAAAAAAGAAAGAATATACCATTCAGAGATTTATAAACAGTGAGGCTGAGTTTATTCAATTTCCGAGTACCAAAAACACTATTGGGATCAAGTGGACAACGTTTAGGCTTTTGTAAATTGGTTAATAGAGTTATGGAGAATGGGTCCTCTCGGTGAACTCAGTGAATTTTTCAACCCATCCTAGGATAATTTCCCAAGTTGCTGAAAGCAAGAGTTAGAACAAAGAGAGTCATGGAAACCCTTATAATCCACCCCTACAAGCCCCTCCACATCAAAATGGTCAGCCAAAGGCCATAACACAAACAAGGGGAGCATAAGTGAAATCGGTGAGTAGAAGAACACAGTGTATTCCGAAAATTAGAGCTGGAGACCTTTATCAATTTTTATTAAGGTAGAAACTAAACTCCAAGTAGTACAACAGATCGGCACCTATATGAATAGAGTAAAACAGGTTAAATTAGTAGTAAGTTTATTTTGTTGGTGAGAAGCAAGAAGTAAACCTGGGGATATATAGCTAGAAGGAGATCGTGGGATGAATTCCCACAGGCAGCCTACTTCATTATTGACCTTAAACATAAACATACTCTCCATAGACAATGATCCAAATAGCTACTTTAATAATGTTTGACAAAAGTGATAATTCTATTTTGCCAAAAGCCCCTGTTGGGCAATATTTTATTGTTATTACCAACGTATTTTTTCCTCTGTTTTTTGTCTAGCTGCATTTAGTTTCCGTGAATAAACTCATTGTGATCACTGCAAAGACAATCCCATGACATTAACAAATGAAAATAGTATAAAAGGACATCTGTCTTGTTAGCTGTATTCCTTCAAAAGACTTCAGGGCCTAAGACAGAACCCAGAGTATTATTGTGATTAAATGAAAACCACTCAGAGGAAAGAAACAAATTTAAAACGTCACTCAAGCCATCCCTGCTGGTTTCAGTTGCCCAGAAATTCAGTGGTATGAAGCTATAGCATACGGTTTTTGCATCCCTTAGTGCTGATATCACAAGTATCAGTCAATGTGTTAGTTAACAAATAAAATACAACTGTCCAATTATTCCAACAATGCCAATAAATATTGTGAAATAATAAATCATTACATCTCCAGTGCAGGATTTACTTGTGGTATGCTGCCTGAATTTCACCAAATTCTAAACATGTAGTGATTTTTAATAGTAAGTCAGTCACATATATTTTATGTCTTTATAGTAAATATTTGGCTGCACAATATTAAAAATTGAAACAAATTTTCTATTGGAGTTATGCAGAATTTTTAAAGAACAAAATATGGAAACAAAAATTCAGAGAGAAAATTTCAAGTTTAACCAACCACACAAAACACAAACTCCTTAGATAAGAATTATGAGCCCGGGTGCGGTGGCTTACGCCTGTAATCCCAGCACTTTGGGAGGCCGAGGCGGGTGGATCACAAGGTCAAGAGATCGAGACCATCCTGGCCAACATGGTGAAACCCTGTCTCTACTAAAAATACAAAAAAATTAGCTGGGCGTGGTGGTGCGCGCCTGTAGTCCCAGCTACTCGGGAGGCTGAGGCAGGAAAATTGCTTGAACCCAGGAGGTGGAGGTTGCAGTGAGCCAAGGTTGCACCATTGCACTCCAGCCTGGTGCCTGGTGACGGAGTGAGACTCTGTCTCAAAAAAAAAAAAAAAAAAAAATGGAATTATGAAACATTTCAGAAAGTTAAAAATATACTTTAATTTGTATATGAATAGCTACTCCATTTCTGTAGAATGATTTTTTTGCTCAAAGTTGAAATATATTATTTTAGAAAAGATTTTGACTCTTAAAAATAAAGTTTTAACGAAGAATTTTAAATTATAATATATAATACTACTGTTATACCTATACTATATATATGTATATAGTCTAGACTAAGTCTCAAGTATCTTACAGGGCCTTTCTCATATAACAGCCCATCTAATCCTAACAACCCTATGAGTCAAGTATTATTTTTATATTTTACAATTGTAAAGATAAGCCTGAAAAAAATACATCAGCTTAAGTAATTTGAGAAAGAAATTTTCATACAATAGACAATATGTGGGCCCATCTCCACATGACCAGGACTTGACAAGTTCATGTAGGATATAAGATTTTGATTTTTTCTTTTTGTCCCCGATTCTTTCCTAACTGATCGAGTCATTTAAAAACCCCTCTATTTGCTTTACTTTCTCTCTGTCTGCATCTTCTAGGGTGTAAATGGAATGGGTTAACATAGATAATTGGCCTACCACAACAAAGCTGGTTTGCAAATAGAAAAATTTTATTATTTTGTGAGAACAAACGTCTTGATCAGGAAATACACCAGTTGAAGAGCTTTCCTTGAAACTCTACAAGGATGAGTTTGAAAAGAAATGTATCTTGCTCTGTTCCTTCCAGCCACTACTGTGTTTATCAATAGGAATAAGTTTTAAAATCTCCTAAAAAGGGACCTTACAAGAAATTATTCATAATTTTTAAATACATTTAAAATCACAGAAGCCCTAAATTCTACATACTACACAAAGTAATGTTACTTCACTAAAGTCATACATAAGCACAGAATTTTAATATGTAAATAAATTATCTTAATAGTAGACTTAGCAGATCTCAATTTGCTGCTTTGTTATGCATAAGCTGCTATTTTATTACTTTGATTGCTTTTCTAAAGATAATTTTCACACAAATGATAACAAGTGCCTTCAGTTACAAGCAGCACATAATAAATGCTCATTACACAGCATGAATACCTGCCATGGCCCTCTGTTCAGCTATCATTAGTAAGTAGTCCCCAGTCATCAGAGTACATTTCTCCTGTTCACCATGGTGGCAGTTTTAAACTGTGCATTATCAGTAGGTGTCGTAAGACAAGAGACTTCTCAGCTTTATGGCAGGATAATGTTTATTACATCACGGCAGAGAATGAAAGAAGGTCGGTTGGTCCAGACCTGCCCTTGCAGCTTGTCAGCTGTTATATTTTAATATAGGGTGCTCTGGATCTGGTGCTAAGTGTCACATGGGCTTGGGGGACATAACTAATGAAAAAAATCAATGGCCAGTTGTTTTAGAAATGTCAGGCAGAACTCAGGAAATACCTGAAATGTCAAAATGCACTTGAAATAGGATATAGTGATCCAAAGGCACAGAAGTAATTTAGGGTTTTATACACAAAGGCCCTGGAACAGGGCATTGAAAGTCCTTCAGCAATCTCTCTAGTCTACTAACTACTGTATTTGGTTCAGTTCCAAAAAGTTCTCAAGAAAATGGATAGACTTTAAAGTGGAGAAGCAGTGATAATTATGGTGGACTGACTGGCAGTCTGAAGTCAGATGAAAAAACAAGGATGAATTCTACAACCCTGCTAGCCAGATCTCTTAAATGAAAGCCATATAAGCCCTTTCAAATGAGTTCATTGCAAAGAAGTTCTACGGTATGGCTAGAGATACCATGGATCCAAAGTAGAGGCAGCTTCCTGGGAAGCAGAAATGGAGTGATGCCATAGATAATGAATTATGCATTCCTTCTTTCTCTAGGGGGCTACAGTGTTTCTGCAGCTCTAATTTACTCAGCAAATCTGATTCATTCTCCTCTATTTGATAGCTTCTCTCACTGTTTAGTTTTCATGAGCTTGGGCATTACCATTCCAACCCCAAATCTACAAGTCCTTTGAGGAAAATACTGTCAACTGGCTACAGTATTTGAATACATTTATTTCCATGATAAATAATCTGATGGGTTTATCCTAGCTTCCAGATGAATCTCTTGTTGCTCAACTGAGGCAGGAGAGTGAAATTCTTCAATTACGCTGAGAATAATCAGCATTGAGAAGGACAAGGGAGAATATGCTTCCTTCAAGGTTGTAAAGCTGTAGAATTCTGTATTAGCATCCTAGGCCTTTCACCTCAGTGCCCAGCGTTACATGAGTGTTTTGGGACACATTCCCATGCTACTCTGAGTCAGTCACACACCTCTGTTCAAGAAAATTTTCTGGTGATAAAACTCTTTTATGATTTATTATTTTTATTCTTGTAGATTGTGTGTTAAAAGCCAAATTCTGATATGTAAATATTTCTAGTTACTGCCCATATCAGACCATCAGCCTAGCTATCACTTTCTAACAATCTCAACTGCCCCAGATGATGTGTGAGTTTGCAGCCTGACCACCCATAAAGTACTGGTCGTTCTAGGATTCCCCAAGAAGAGTTTGCCAACAACACAGGGAACTCTTCTTATTCCAGGTACACTATTGCAATTTCCACGGTTTTTTTCACTTTTACTGATTTGTTGCTGTTGTTGTTTTGCAGTGAAAGCACTGACTTTAACCTAAAATGATACCATTGCTATGTCAGGCTCAGTCGTCAAGCTGGATTTTTGTACATGAACCTCAGTGGTCTCAGAGTGCCAGTAGAAATGTCTTCACAGAGCAATCTTATATAATTATTTTTTATCATCTGCTTCCAGCCAGATACTCCCAAACAGCAGTGTTTCTGTGTTCTTGGTGTTCTTACAGACATAAGGTGCAATCAAGAAATCACAATAAATATAACTAACCTGAAATTTTTCTACTAAATTTCCCCACCTCTTCCCCCTAAGTAGTTGTATATGCTGGTTTCTGAAAGTTTGTGTTAAGTGTTTTTCTATGAAAAATGTACAAACTGATAGCTTTCTTCCTGGTTGAAAGATTCTGAATGTCTTCTTCCCAGCCATCCTGCATTAACCACTCTCTCAATGTTTTCTAGATATCACTGTTTGCAGCCACATTAGTAGCTGAAATGTCTTTTTCAGTGTAGAATCCTTTTGTTACAAGAAACAAAACTCCACTAATCATGAGTGAAATAAAAGATATATTTTGCATATAAATGCAGATATCTGAGGTAGGCCAAGACATACCAGACTTGCTGCAAAATTTACTTTAAAGCTAAAAACTTCATTAAAAACCAAGAGCATTCCAAACCCCCATCAGAGAGAGGCCTACATGGTGTCTGTTACCTCTATCTATGCATGTGTGCATCTGCTCCATTCTCTTTCCACTTCACTAGCTCACTTGGTTTATCC
Source organism: Cacajao melanocephalus (assembly GCA_963573385.1). Classification (NCBI taxonomy): domain Eukaryota; kingdom Metazoa; phylum Chordata; class Mammalia; order Primates; family Pitheciidae; genus Cacajao; species Cacajao melanocephalus. The sequence continues at coordinate 12,134 of CAUYLG010015117.1, read as the reverse complement.
ATTTTGCACATATTCGATGTCACAATCCAGTCCTCTGCGGCCTTGTAGATCAAGCTCTTGCTGCTCACTCTTAGTCTCTGTGTCTTTTAGTTCACATTGCTGAGGGCACAGTGTAACTTTGAGACAAAATTTCTGAGAAAACAGATTTCCTCAGGATGGGCCAAGAATGGACTCTCCTTAGGCCAGTTCTCTATTTCAAATCAATCTGCTAAAACATCTTTAAACAAAACCTTTTTGATTAAAATGTGATTAAAAACTGTAAGAAGGGTGATATAAAATGTTTATCCAGGGAATGCCCCTGAAAGTCGACATCAAAGAGCAGAAAAGATGATAAAAAACAAACACCAGAACAGCTCTAATTTATCTACCTTGGTGTATCCATTTATAAAATATTTAAAGAAAGAATTCTACATTAAAATGAAAAGTATGAGAAAGTCTCACCGCGTCTTACTCAAAAATGTCTTCAGTTTAAACAATGACGTCAGGGGCATTTTGTGGGACATGGCAAGATCTGTTTTCTTGTATAAGCTATTATCGGTTCTCATTTATAAATTTAATTTCTTCTTGAATTCATTTTACATGTTTAGCTTATACAATATTGTATGAATAAAATCCATAAATTTTTGATGGGTAAAATATTGTTATTTAATGATTCATCACAACTCTATTTTTTTCTTGACATAACAAATTAGAGAGTTCCAAATTTTGAGCAATTATGCCAAATTTACTAAGAACTAAATTACCTGAAAAGATTCCTTCTCAGTTTACTCCCTTTGCAGCAATATAATCTAAGCATAGATACCCCAGAGATCCCTATAGGGCATAGATGTAAGGTAGAAGAAAAAGGCTGATGTTTTGGAGGACTCTGATTAGTTCAGTTTTCCAGGATGAGAGAATGAAAGCCTATGGAAAGGCTATTGCGGTGCATGATGAAAGTGAAGCCTAAGCAAGAAAAGGGAGTTCCTACCAATAATGTTGTAAACTAGGTTGCAAAGAAAATAAAAATAAATGCCACTTATTAATAAATGTCTGTTACTATTATTTGCTATGTGATTAGTATGAAAAGCCTCACTCGATCCTCAGATATGAAAGCATAGGTATTATCTCTACATAGCAGATGAAGGAATACAGGGTCTCATCAGTAAGTAGTATAGCAAAGAAATTAACTCAGGTCAAGTTGATTGTAAACACTGCTAATTTTTATAATTTTGTAGAATAATCTGAATTATTCTACTTACAGCATAATACCCTTCCTTTATCTGTATTTTAATTCATCTTTCACCAAGCACTCACATAAAGAGAGCTTCTTTAACAAACCTAGAAGAAAATAACTCAAGATATTTTATTTTTTGGACACATGAAATTAAAAAAATTTAAGTATTCAAAATAAAGCCATATAACACAAAACTTGACTAAATATTTAGGACTCTGAGGGTAGGAAAGTGATCATTATCATCATTAGCATATGCTATTCAGCAGCAGTTTAAAAAGTAATGCAACAAAGCCTTCATTTACCCCACCCAACACTGAGACCCAGATTGTGGCATGAACAGAATAAGCCGGTTAGTTGAAAGAACAAAGCACATTCCTTGGGGAGGTGCTCTCCTTGGCTGTGCACAGGTGTGTGTACAGAATCAGGGTAGAGGCCACAAAGCACACAGATAAACATTACCTCCACCAATGAAGTGGTAGGAGATTCACATTCACAGTCATGACTGCAAAGGGGTAAAAGGAACCGATTCAAAGTGAAAAAGGAGGAACACATTCTGGAAAGAGTTCAGATAGAGACACTAAGTTACAGAATTACTCAAAATGCACATGGATTTTACTATGGCAGCCTATTTTTGCAATTCAAGAAGTATAATTATACTATAATAATAAGTCATCTTATTTAGAATGGCTCAGAGAAGACTTCATTAGAATATAATACCTTGTCTGATGCCTTATCAGTAAATGTTCTCTTCTAGTTTTGGCTCAGGAAATCAAAGATTTGTGATTAAATGGAGGAAAGAACATGAAGAACCAGAATTGTTTTTTGTTTTTTCCTGGGGGTTAAATTTTCCATTTAGTTGACAACACAATCATATTTAATTATCGGTATATAAACTCAATAGCTTGATAATCTTCCATTATAATTTCAGGACTACACCACTCTATATATATATATATATTTGCTATATTTTTACTATCAACATTTGATACTTAGCTCATGTTATACATGACAAAACTCATAAACTTAATATTCTAAGAATATCATTCTTTTAGTGAAAATCTATTGACATTTTAATCTATCTTTAAATTGTTACAAGGATTGATAAGCTAATGTTTGTAATACTTAGAAGAGTGTCTGAAATTTAGAATGTGATATGTAAAGATTTGTTCAATAAATAGATTTGTTTAAAATCACAAGCAATTATTAAGTATCCTTCTCAGGATTGACATGTGGACATGTCACTGGGGCTGATAAGGTAAGTTGCAGGATGGAGATGAACAGAATAGAAAAGTAAATGTAAGGACTCAGCAAACATGTACATTACCACCTGGAGAAACAAAACCCTCAAAAACATTGTGTTAGCCCTTGAGTCCAACTGTGGTTGAAGACAACATGACCCTTACACTTCCCAGATAGAGACATCAAGAAAGTCCTCTTTTTGTATTGTTTTCTTTTTCGAAAACATTTTTAATGTGGGTTTCTGTCACTTGCTACTGAATGACTTCTAAGAAAAGTTTAAAGATTTTCATATATCTTTAAAGAAAAAAATAAGTCTACCCATTTCCTTTAAAGAAGAAATCTTTAAAGAATCTCTTCTAGTGACTGTCAAAATAAGAAATTTTTAACTTATGTTAGTTATGCAAGTAAGTCCCCCTTCTAATCTACTAATATACATTCAGTATTTAAGTTGGCTGAACATAAAGACATTTCTGTTTTTTCAGGGCTAAATTTTATTTCCTCTTAAATATTAAGCAAGAATCAATTCCATTCTGTTAATTAGTTTGCTAACATGACTTCTTGTCACCACAGCTCAATTTGCAATATATTACATTAAAGAGGTGTTAATTGTCTGATACTGTTAGTAGAAATTGCATCACAGCTAATATACCAAGAATATGAGGGGTTTGATCAGGCTATATACAAGTTGTCTACTTAAATTGGAATAATAGTAATAAGAATACAAGTTTATATAAACAATAGTACTTGGAAAAAAATCTTAAATAAGAATGACCTAAATTAAATTTAATAGAAATAAAAGTGAATAAAAAATATTTTCTGAATGAAGCCGTTTGTAAGAAGCATTAGTAACATTATCGACACTTTCAAGCAGGAATGAATTTAATGCAGAGGATTTTTTACTCACAAAAGTGTTCAAAGGGCAAGAGGTAAAAAGAATTAGAAAACATTTCAATGGAAAAAACAATTTCAATAATTTCAGTAAACCACTACTGATGACTCAGTAACTTGCACTAAAGATGCAGCCAAGTTTCTCTTTGATAAAGAAATTTGCATGAGTGTGAACCACAGACTTAATTGGCTTCCTCAGCAGAAAAAAAAAACTGCCAGTTTAAACTGAAAAGGAAGGAGACAGGAAGCAATGAAGGAAGTCTTTTGAATTTCGCAGGATGAAACTCTTACTATTTGTCTTTGAATATGCACTTTGCCAAAGGAAGAATGACCCTGAAGGCAATTCAGAGAGTATCAGGGCCGCCTCCTTGGTTTCAAAATTGGGGAACATCACCTTGCATTCAGCAGGCCAGTTGGACTTTGCCTAAAGCTGCAGGAGCAGGTTATCCAAAGCTCTGGGGATGTAACCTCTGCTGGGTAATGTTGGGAGGCAGTTTTTCCCCTGGATCTAGAAGGCAGAGCATGGAGCCAAAGAGGGTGATTTTTTAGCTTTAAGGTCTAATGGTGTTTGACTCCTTAGGTATAAACTTACCTGGGACCTGTCACTCATTTCTTCTTTCCTATTTCTCCCATTTAGGGAGAAATAGCCTGTACCACTATTATACTTTGAAAACACATAATTTCTTTGGTTTTAAAGGTTCACAACTGAAGAAGTGTGTGCCTTGCAATGACTCATGCCTTGAGTTTCACTTATATTTGATTTTGATGAGATTTTGGACTTAAACCTTAAAGTTGATGCTAGAACAAGTTAAGATTTTTTTGGGCTATTCATATGGAATGAATGTATTGTGAATGGGAGAAGGACATGAATTATGAAAGACTGAAACCACCTTTGCAAAAATTATAACAGTGAGAGAAGTCTAACCTAACTGACTTTATCTGGCTTCTAACCTCATAAGCTAACTGCCTTTGTTAACTTTAAAACAAAGATGAAACTAACTCCATTCTTGCTTGGGAACCAAAACCTTTTCTTTTTAAGACAAATAAAGGGCCACGAGATCAAGATTATGTGAGAGAGCTGAATTCTGCTAAGATATAGGCATAGATCTACACATGTACCCCAGAACTTTAAGTATAATAAAAAAAATAAAAATAAAGATACAGGCATACACAATAACCAGTCATTGCCTCCAAGCTTACCTTTCTATAATTGTTTACTGCTCCATAGGTCATAAGATTTGTGACTTCCCCAATTGCTACTACAGATAATATCATTAGTGTCAAAACTTAACATTGATATTTGAGATATTTTTCAGACTTTTGCATGCTGGTGACTGATTGACTTCACCAGGACCCATGACTCTTACCAAAGAACTGGCATGTCTAGTCCTGTGACCTCCCAACCCAGAACCTGATTCAGCATGCAAAGACAGTTTGGACACTCCTATAATATAATCTCCAACCAATTAGCAGCCACCTGTCTACCAAATTATCCTTAAAATTTAGCCCCCTGTCTACCTAATTATCCTTAAAATCCCTGCCCCCTGAGCTTTTGGGGAAGGCACATTTAAGAAATATCTCCCATCCTTCCACTTGGCTAGCCCTGTGGTTATTAAATTCCTTCTCTATTGCAACACTACTGTCTCAATAAGTTGGTTTTATCTGTGCAGCAGACAAGAAGAACACAGTTGAGCAATTACAGGGCCAGAATGCCATCGACTGAAACTGTGTGTCTTGGTCGAGAATGGTGGCTCAAGCATGTGATCCCAGCACTTTGGGAGGCCAAGGAAGGTGGATACCTTTGGTCAGGAGTTCAAGACCACCCTGGCCAACATGGTGAAACCCCGTTTCTACTAACAATACAAAAATTAGCGAGGCATGGTGGCGCACACCTTTAGTCCCAGCTACTCAAGAGGCTGAGGCAGGAGAATTACTTGAACCCAGGAGGCAGAGCTTGCAGTTAGCTGAGATTGCACCTTTGCACTCCAGCATGGGACACAGAGTGAGACTCCATCTCAAAAAAAAAAAGTGTGTCTCCCCTACACCCGTATGTTAAAACCCCAAACCCCAATATGATGGCATTAGGAGGTAGGGCCTTTGGGAAGTAATAATTCATAAGGTCATAAGCTTCATGAATGGGATTTGCCCTTAACAAGAGACCTCAGAGAGCTCTCTAGTGTATTTATCTTGAGCTGATACAGCAATAAGACAGTAACCTGAAAACCAAAAAGAGAGCCTTCACCACACACCAAATTTGCTGCCACATTGAAACCTTGGGCTTCCTAGCCTCCAGATCTGTGAGAAATAAATTCCTATTGTACATAAACCACCTAGTCTATAGTGACTAGCCCATTTAGTCACTTTTTTTGTTTTTTGGCTTTTGTTTTTCTGTAGCAGGGTCTCACTTTGTCACCCAGGCTAGAGTGTGGTGGCATGACTGCAGCTCACTGTAGCCTCAACCTGCCAGGCTCAAGCAATCCTCTCTCCTCAGCCACCAAGTAGCTGGGACTACAAGCATGTATCACCATTCCTGGCTAATTTATTATTATTTATTTTTTTGTGGAGATGCATTCCCACTCTATTGCCTAACTGTTCTCAAACTCTTTGGTTCAAGCGATCCTCTTGCCTCAGCCTCCCAAAGTGCTAGGATTATAGGCATGAGTCACCATGCCCAACTGCCACTTTCTTTTAATAGAAAAATGATCCTGTTGAATTTACACAATGGAGTACTATTTAGCCATTAAAAAGAATAATATTTAGCCATTTTCAGCAACATGGATGAAACTAGAGATAACAATGTTAACAAAAATAAGCCAGGCACAGAAAGATAAACATTGCATGTTCTCACTTATTTGTGGACTCTAAAAATCAAAACAACTTAACTGTGGAGACAGAGAGTACAAGGATGATCACCAGAGGCCAGGAAGGGAAGTAGGGACTGTTGGGGAGATAGAGATGGCTAATGGGTACAAAAAGCAGCTGAAATGAATAAATAAGGCCTAGTATTTGGTAGCACAGAAGAATAAATATAGTCAATAACAATTTTATTGTACGTTTTATAATAACTAAAAGAGTATAATCAGATGGTTTGTAACACAAAAAAATGCTTAAGGGGATGGACACCCCCAAATTCATGATGTGATTATTACACATTGCATTGTCTCAAAACACCTCCTGTACCCCTAAATATATACACTATGTATCCACAAAAATTAAAAATTAAAATAAACTACGTCAATCATAAAATTATATTTTGTTAGAATAATTAATTATATCTCTTAAAAAATTGTAATAAAATGCAAGGTATGACAAGATATGTAAGGTATGACAGATGGCCCCTTGGATGCAATGCTCTCAAGCAATGCAAAAATCCATACAGTTATAATCAGTTTAGCTTACTTCCTTCTTGATGAGACTCAAAATATTTACTTCTTTAATAGTACATGAAAATCACATACTGTCACACACCAAGATGCTCTATTTCCTCACTGCTTCATTCTAACTATAATAGATATAATAACCTTACGATAATTGTACTTAGGATCTCAATTCCAAATTCTGTATTTTGCATATATAAATTCAATATATAAATTCACAAGAACTTATTACTTATTTCTTCCACTCATTTATGTGTTTCTATATTGATTACATTGAGACCTATGTTCTAACTCATTTTTGATTGATTAGATGCTTTTTTTTTAACAGTTTCCCTCATATTGAGTACATATGTGAAACATTCTCTGAATCCTTATATGTCTGCAAATATTTACCTTTAATCCCAACAGCTAAATGTTATCTTGACTGGTATTTGATTGTTGTTTTATCTCAATTGCTCAAATGTGATATAGATGAAAGGTTTTAATTTTCTTCTTTTCTTCCAGAAACTAGGATCATCTCTGTTCCTATAGGCTACTATTATTTCAGGATATGGTTTTGTATGGCTTTTCTAATCAATACAGGCAGGTTGAAAATGTGCAGTAAATTTTTTAACTTTTTCAAGTCTATTTGTCATTTTTTATTTTATTATATTTTAGCTATAGTCTCAAACCCAATTATTCCTATTTTTTTTTATAGTAGCCAGTTATTTCCAAATTAAATTTTCTGGATCTTCTTATTCTCTCATCTCTTCCCTCATGATTTCCATATTTTTGCTCTGTGTTTTCAGTATTTTTGCTCTGTGTTTTCAATACTTTTTCTACTTTATCCAGGCTCCTCCTCCAGGCCACAAGTCAAATCTCAATAGTAAATATACACTCCATTTTACCTTTAGGATTTTTACATTTATAAAACAAATTTTGCATTCCAAAAAATAATGTTTATACTACAATCAAGTCTCTGTATATACATATTTATTTTCTTAATGTTCTTATTAGTTGCTGTCAGCAATGTTGTTTCATTGAATTCCACCTGTTTAGGGTATTACAGTAATGATTTTTCATTCATTCATTGATTCATTCTCTCCCTGACACCTTCTGCTGGAACCCTACAGTTTAATAGGTTAGTGCTATGTTTTTTTCTATTGCTTATTTATTCTTCCGTTTTATTTACAGGTACAGGAACAAGAATTGTGAGGGCTCACATGGTGGCCTTGTTATTTGTACCAGATAGCAGTCTGTCCTGGTAAGTTTGTGGTAGACAATCAGGCAAGTTTCCAACCTTCAGTCAAAGTTCCAGGAAAACATCAGTTTGTTCTCTGGCACTTGATAAAGATATCAAGAGATTCTTTATCAAGTTACCCATGATCCAGTTCCACTTTTCCTCACTGTCATAATTTTCACAGTACAAGCTTCCTTTAAAAATACCTGCACTCTTATCATTGTCTCAAGACTTAACTGCTTTCAGCCTGAACCGTAGAAGTATATAAATGGTGAGTATTTCTCTCTTTTAGGACCTGGAATATTTCAGAATAATCTTTATATTCTCCAGGCCCCATTTGTTTGCAAGTCCACAGAAGATGTTTCAATCAGGAAAGAGTTCTTGTTAGTTAAGAGCAGAAATGAGATCACAGTGAAATGAGATCATAGTAAAATGAGAGTCAGGGAAGAGCCAGTGGTTACCTTGGATTGGTGCTGCACTGTCTTTATTCTCTTGAACTATTAAGAAAACACTGACTACAAAACAGGCCTTAAAAGGAATAAAAATTCCACAAAAAATAATATGTTAACACAAATGAAAAAGACTGAGAAGAGCATATTAAAATTATTACTTAGAAAAAACTTCAAGATCAGTGGACAAAGACTCTGGTCTTCAATAGCAAATATAAATATAAATATAAAAATTTAATCTTTATGTTCAATTTATACAAATAAAAATTTCTTTAGTTTATTTGTTTTAAGTGATAGATACTAATTTTAGAGTGAACATCGAAAAGAATGACTAGGAGAAAAAACAGTAAAAGGAAAGTGAAGAGTGGAATAGTTATGCCAGATGTAAAAATCTCACATCAAAGTTAGTAGTACAAACATAAAAGAGATAGAAAATGGGATCAATAAAAGAGAGAGAGAAGGACCAAAACAAACAAACAAAAATGAAAAACATTTGCATATATGGATTCAGTGTCTGATAAAAGTGCCACTTAATCTTTGATTTAAACAAACACACAAAAATAGTAAGATTTCAGAACAGGAAAAACTAACTTACAGTAATACAATTCAAAAGAGTGGTAGTTTGCTAATTAAGGGTGTGGATTGACATAAAAATATGTGAGGCAAGTTTCTGATTTGAAGGAAATATTCTGTATCTTAATTAAGATGTTGATTATAAGGATGTATATTTTTTCAAAACACGTAAAATTTTACATCTAAGACCTGTGAATAACACTCTTATAGTTACCTCAAAATTAAATACATAATAATTTGCTCAAGATATATTAAAACAAAAATAGCAAACAGCACTATTACATGTTTATCTAGCTGTGTATCTCGTTATCCTAACAATCCCTCTGTATGTATACATATAGATGTCTTGAATGTTGTTTTTGTTTGTTTAAGAACAGGTGGGGCTTTCAACATTTATTTTTGGTGAGCGCGTGTGTGTGTCTGTATGTGTGTGCATGCGCACACACATATTAATGTGTGAAAGGGTTACAGAGCCAAAGTCAAAAAAGAACAAAAAGAATCTCAGAATCCTCTTCTTTTCCTGTCCAGGATGGATTGATTACTTTTTATGTTATCTACAATTTTAAGTCCTTTATTTTGTTAAATTAAATGTGTAAGAGGCATTGTTTTAGACTGAGCTTCTGCACTAGTCCTCAACAGACCAAACAAAATGTTAAATGCCACATAACCATACTGAAACTTGAAAAAAGAAACCAAGAAGATCACCAAAAAGGCTAATTTTCAAAAGAATAAGAAGTTTGTAGCCACCAAGCAAGAGGCCCAGTCAACTTGAGCCAGCATGTTAAGTAAGGCCCCTCTGTTTTAACCTTTACAAAGAAAGTAACCTGAAATAATTTGATGTGAGCCGATCTGCTTTTTATGCTATGATGTTTTCTTGTTCCTTCTTAAGCTACCTTACAAAAACTGACTAACAGAGCTTCTGTCTATTGTGTACACTGGATGGTGCCCAGTTTATAAGTTACTGAGAAAACCAATCAGATCTTTAAAACTCAATTTGTTGTAATTTTGTTCTTTGACAATTTGATGTTCCATATTGCTCAGGGACTCACTTCTTCTCTAATTGCATACTTGCTTTTGTTTATAGATTTATCTCTGTATAATATATTTTTCTCCTCTGAATTTTTTTTATTATTTTTACAGTATACTAACATTTTCCTTTGTCAATTGGAAGGAAAGTGGCTTTTTAGATGCTCTCTTAAGAATCACTTCTGAATTGCACTGCCTCATGTTTTTCCTGACATTTTATAAAATTCATTAAGAACTTGGCTACCTCCTTCCATCAATTCAACTTGTATTTATAGATACAGCTTGTAGTCCTATTGTAGGTAAATTATATTTTAAAAAGAAAAAATAAATGTAAAAAGAAAATAATTTCTGATTAGATGTTTTAGAATCTGTTTAAATATAATATGACTGCTTGTTCTAAGCCTGTCAACTTAAGGGCACCTTGTGAAGACAAGATTAAATAAGTATAATAAAATTTATATTTTATCAGCTTGTATGTTTGTAGTTTGTTTTGTATTTATCCTGTATTTGCTTCTTACTATAGCTTTGAATATGAGTAAATTTTAGATTTGTGAAAGTTAAACTTCTGTTTGTGGTAACTAATTTTTTTTTCAATATTATGAACAGTCAAAAAAAAGTATAGATTTAAATCTTGGGGATAAATAATTTAAGAGATTTTTCTCTAGGCTGAAAATTATAAACAATTTAAAGGGTTGATAAGGTCATCTATTTTTATATTAATATTTCTGTATCTCAGTTTTACTTAAACATTTTAATTGAGAACTTTTAAATGAAAAATGTGGAGGAAATAACTGGCTAATAATGCCTATAAGCTTTAAACGTTAATTTAACTATTTACTCACAAATCCCATCCATTTAAATAAAAGGAGAATCCCTTACACACTACAAAACATCTCCCTAACTTCCATATTATGATCCTCTGCAAATATTGCATAGAACTAATGCCCAGAAGCAAAGATCATGAAAGCGTTACCATAGAAAATCTCATTCTATATTTATCACGGAGAGTATATAGATGTCAAGTGAAGTAGTGTTGGATCTAACAAGATTTTTTAAATTCATTTTTTCACTGCTTTATTAGCATTATAATGCTACAAGGAAAAAGCATCTGACAGCTACATTATGGATTTATGCAAATTACCACAAACTAAGCAAAATAGCAGGCAACTTTATACAAGGGGAAAACATTCTTAAGCAGGTGCAATAGAACTCTTTTATGACTATCAAAAAGCACACCCTGTGAACTCTCTCCTGAATTAATTTAGAATAATTTCCACCAAATATAGAAGTCTTCATTTAGACTACCAACATAGAGTGGCCTTCTAAATGCCAAGCAAACATTCTTTATCATACCTTCTATTGGATTATGTGCAAACAATTAACAGAAATTTCTTTCAGTGTTTCAAGGATTTTTAGTATTAAATGTTTACAGCTGTTTAATTATTCATTTTTTTTTCCAATAACTATTTCAATATCTCACACTCTGTATTTTTTTAAGGTTAATATCTACTTCTAAATTTACTGCCTTTCTCGTTTAGAATACTCCCTGTTCTTATAATATGATGGAGAATAAACTAGACCTCACTGATTTCCATTAAAATTGTAGCTATTGTGTAGCCCTCATTCTTTTATCTGTCATTTGCTTTCTTTTCTCTCTTAGGTAAATAATGATAATATTTTCAAATATTTTTTAATAATTTCTTAATAAATAACCTTGTGCTTTTTTTTTTTTTGAAAGAAAGAAAAAGAGGAAAGAAAGTGAGAGTGAAAGAAAGAAAAAAAAAAGAATGTACGAGAGAAAGAAAGAGGAAGATAAAGAGGGAGAGAGAACAGGATTCTTGTTCTACTGCCTAGGCTAGAATGCTGTCTAAAAATGGGTATTCAAAACCTCTATTATGCCAATAATTGTGTTTAACAATGGAGACAGGAAGGAATAAGAGATGAAAATAACAAACAAGCAGCCAACCAATATTTTATTTAAACCTGTGAGATGCTATGCAATCGCTGAGGAGTGATTTATTTCCAATTATGCGGTCACTTTTAAAACAGGTGTAATATGATACTGAGAAAAATGTATGTTTTGTGGATTTGGGGTGGAGAGTTCTGTAAATATTTGTTAAGTTTACTTGTTCCAGGTCTGAGTTCGAGTC